>JBBPBX010004476.1:33569-76567 GCA_038048925.1 Garcialebias charrua | reverse complement strand
CCTCCAGACGTGAACACATTACCCCTGTTTTATTTTCTCTCCATTGGCTTCCAATTGATTTTAGAATTAAATTTAAAATTTTATTATTCACTTTTAAAGCTCTCAATGGTCTTGCCCCACTGTATTTGACTGATCTTGTAACTGTCCGTGAATATAGGAGAACACTGAGATCATCTAATACATTTCTCCTGTCTGTTCCAAAGACCAACTACAAACGATGGGGTGACCGGGCCTTTTCTGTCGTTGCACCCAGTCTCTGGAATAAGCTACCTCTGGACTTGCGCTCCATCACTCATATGGAGTTTTTTTTTAAATCTAATCTTAAAACCTTTTTATTCAGGCAGGCTTTTAATACCTAGTAGTTCTTTGACATTCTTGTTAGGTCTTAATTGTTTTTAATTTTTTAACTGGCTGTTTTTTATTGTTATTTTTTATTGTTTGTTTTATTTCTGTATTGTTCAGCACTTTGTGCACCTTCTGGCTGCTGAAAAGGGCTCTATAAATAAAGATTGATTGATTGATGTGTATAGAGTTATTATTGGTGTGTATGCAGATGTTTTATTAATTGTATATTTAGTCATTTATGTTCGTGTCTTTCCCGCTAACCGGAAGTGCGCCGTGTAATGACTGTGGAGGTGCTGGAACGGAAGCCTGTGGCATATAGTCTATTCCACATTCTTGGAGCCCATTTCAGGTCATTCTGCATCCTTCTAGTAGTTTAAACTTATTTCTGCCTTTTCAGCTACTTTCAGCTATTTTTAGCCCTTTTTTTGCTATTTTTCCATTTTCTCTCTCATTTCTACTTATTTAAACCTAATTCAGTAAATATGTATTCTTTCGGCTTTCTTCTGCTAAGTTAGGCCTTTTCATACATTTCAGCTACATTTCAGCATGTGTTTAGCTAATTTCAGCAAGTTCTTCAGCAATAAGCATTCACACTGGATTTTCACAGTAAATATTATTTCTCCAGTTTCTTTGTACTATTTTTCTATTAGGAAAGATACAAACCGGATTCCAAAAAAGTTGGGACACTAAACAAATTGTGAAAAAAAAACTGAATGCAATGATGTGGAGGTGCCAACATCTAATATTTTATTCAGAATAGAACACAATCACAGATCAAAAGTTTAAACTGAGAGAATGTATCATTTTAAGGGAAAAATATGTTGTTTCAAAATTTCATGGCGTCAACAAATCCCAAAAAAGTTGGGACAAGTCCATTTTTACCACTGTGTGGCATCCCCCCTTCTTCTTACAACACTCAACAGACGTCTGGGGACAGAGGAGACCAGTTTCTCAAGTTTAGAAATAGGAATGCTCTCCCATTCATGTCTAATACAGGCCTCTAACTGTTCAATCGTCTTGGGCCTTCTTTGTTGCACCTTCCTCTTTATGATGTGCCAAATGTTCTCTATAGGTGAAAGATCTGGACTGCAGGCTGGACATTTCAGTACCCGGATCCTTCTCCTACGTAGCCATGATGTTGTGATTGCTGCAGAATGTGGTCTGGCATTATCTTGTTGAAAAATGCAGGGTCTTCCCTGAAAGAGATGACGTCTAGATGGAGCATATGTTGTTCTAGAACCTGAACATAGTTCTCTGCATTAATGGTGCCTTTCCAGACATGCAAGCTGCCCATGCCACAAGCGCTCATGCAACCCCATACCATCAGTGATGCAGGCTTCTGAACGGAGCGTTGATAACAACTTGGGCTATCCTTGTCCTCTCTGGTCCGGATGACATGGCGTCCCAGTGTTCCATAAAGAACTTCAAATCGTGACTCATCTGACACAGAACAGTCTTCCATTTTGCCACACTCCATTTTAAATGACCCCTGGCCCAGTGCAAACGTCTGAGCTTGTGGAGCTTGCTTAGAAATGGCTTCCTCTTTGCACTGTAGAGTTTCAGCTGGCAACGGCAGATGGCACGGTGGATTGTGTTCACTGACAATGCTTTCTGGAAGTATTCCTGAGCCCATTCTGTTATTTCCTTGACAGTGGCATTCCTGTTTGAGGTGCAGTGACGTTTAAGGGCCCGGAGATCACGAGCATCCAGTAGAGTTTTACGGCCTTGACCCTTACGCACAGCGATTGTTCCAGATTCTCTGAATCTTTTGATGATGTTATGCACGGTTGATGATGATAACTTAAAAGTCTTTGCTATTTTACGCTGGGTAACACCATTCTGGTATTGCTGCACTATCTTTCTGCGCAACAATGGTGGAATTGGTGATCCTCTTACCATCTTGGCTTCTGAGAGACACTGACACTCTGAGAAGCTCTTTTTATACCCAATCATGTTGTCAATTGACCTAATTAGTGTTAATTGGTCTTCCAGCTGTTTGTTATATGCTCAATTTCCTTTTTCCAGCCACTTATTGCTACTTGTCCCAACTTTTTTGGGATTTGTTGACACTGTGAAATTTTGAATCAACATATTTTTCCTTTAAAATGTTACATTTACTCAGATTAAACTTTTGATCTGTCATCTATGTTCTATTACGAATAAAATATTGACATTTGCCATCTCCACATCATTGCATTCAGTTTTTATTCACAATTTGTTTAGTGTCCCAACTTTTTTGGAATCCGGTTTGTAACTAAATTACAGTACTGTATGTACAAAGCAACAATTTTATTGTTTTTATGTATGTATAAAAATAATAACAATAAAAATAAATAAAAAACTATAAAATTGTTTAATTATGTATAAGCCTGTGACAGACTTGCAACCCGTCCGGGGTGTACCCCGCCCCTCGCACAGTGATTGCTGGACATGGGCACTGGCGACCCCTGTGACCCAAAATGGAAGAAGCGGGTAAAGATAATGGATGGATGGATGAGGTATGCATCATAAATACCATGATCTGCTTCTGTATGACAGTTTCAGTGTCTTTCAGTCATTTTAAGAGTCAGTCACAGCAGAGGAAAGCGACGTCCTCACTCATCTGTGATGAATCTCCAAATGCAGGACTGTCTGTGGCAGAGATTCACCTTAGCACTTTGTGGAAGATGTGAGGTTTCAAAGTCAACTTTTATTGTCAGAACTGCAATATGTACAGGACATAAACAGGATTGAAATTGCATTTCTCTCTCAGTCCCTCGGTGCAAAAGTAACCATTTAAACACTAAAATTCTATTCTTTAATGATCATGTAGTAGATGATTTTGTTATAAACTGCTGTTTAAGCTGTGGATTTATGTATTGATGCGTGTGATTTTAAAAATGAATGTATTCCCAAAAAGAACCAACAATATGGAACACGAATTATGAGGTCAAGTAATCTAAAAAAAAAATCTGCTCTTTCAAATGTATTACTGGGTGGTATTAGGAAACTAATAAGATAAAATACATAAAAACACCTGGTAAATATTTCTGCTTTAATCTTTTAGATTCCTAATTTCTAAATGTAACATTATTTTCTCACCTTTGGGATGACCTGTGTGAGAGCACAACTGGCCTTGTCACAGATCCACACTTTGTCTTTGGGTCCGAGTGCGGCACAAATCGCCTGCAGCTCAGTGTAGACCGACTCGTACGGGAAGGTCTGGATACTCAGCTCAGACTCGCTGGGGGAGTCCAGCTGGAGATGGTCCCTCACTGCAGGGTCAGAAAGACGCTTAAGGTCCACAAACAGCCTGCAGAGAGGGATGGTGGGAGAGTGATTTAGGAAGCAATTGTTTCTTAAAAAGAACATGTCTTACTGTTTTTGTTATTATAAAAAACAGGAGAAACCAGGAAAACAGCTGCTGTCTCATAAATTTGTTCATACTGAGGAACACAAAACTGAAAAGGTAACAAGTGGAGACTGCTGTGTCAAATGATTTATTTTAAAGTTTTTAATAACACATCAGAGGATCAGGTTTTATTCCCTTGTTAAAACTGTACCGGTAGTATAATTTATTTTTATTACATTTCTCTCAATAAGTCAATTCAATGGAATTAAAGTGAAGTTGTTTTCAAAGCAGTTTGTTGCTGGAATTACCTGATGGAGTTCATCCCTACAATTGCATATGCAAAGAATACGGGATTGTAATCAATGTCTGCACCACGGAGGTTAAAAAGCCCTAAAAATGAAAGAAACAAAAGTGTGTTATTTTACAGTAAATTACTTTGCATAAAAATAAACACAGAACAAAAATATAAACACAGCACTTTTTGTTTTTGCTCCCATTTTTCATGAGCTGAACTCAAAGATCTAAGACTTTTTACACAACAGGCCTTTTTCTCTCAAATACTGTTCACACATTTGTATAAATCTGAGTTAGTGAGCACTTCTTCCATCCACGTCACAGGTGAAGCATATCAAGATGCTGATAGACAGCGTGGTTATTGCACAGGTGTGCCTTAGGGTGACCACAATAAAAGGCCACTCTAAAATGTGCAATTTTATCACAGTACTGTACAATGCCCCAGATGTCGTAAGTTTTGAGGGAGTGTGAAATTTGCATGGTGACTGCAGGAATGTCCATCAGAGCTGTTCAAATTAAAGATCATACTTTTGTTTACAGTGTCTGGTTTGACCCCCCCCCCTGTGCAGCAATAACTGCAACTAAACATTTCCAGTAACTGTTGATCAGTCCTGCACACTGGCTTGGAGGAATTTTAGCCCATTCCTCCAAACAGAACAGCTTCAACTCTGGATATTGGTGGCTTTCCTCACATTAACTGCTAACTTCAGGTCCTTCCACAACATCTGGATTGGTTTAAGGTCAGGACTTTGACTTGGCCATTCCAAAATATGAACTTTATTCTTCTTGAACCATTCTTTGGTAGAACCACTTGTGTATTTAGGGTCATTGTCGCTGCATGACCCACCTTCTCTTGAGATTCAGTTCATGGACAGATGTTTTGACATTTTCCTTTAAAATTCTCTGATTTAATTCAGAATTCATTGTTCCATCAATGATGGCAAGCCGTCCTGGCCCAGATGCAGCAAAACAGGCCCAAACCATGGTACTACCACCACCATGTTTCACAGATGGGATAAGGTTCTTATGCAGGAATGCAGTTTTCATTTCTCCAAACAGAACTCTTTTCATTTAAACCAAAAAGGTTTCTTTTGGTCTCATCCATCCACTAAACATTCTTCCATTAGTGTTTTGGATTGTCCATGTGATCTTTAACAAACTGCAGACGAGCATCATTGTTCCTTTTGGACCAATGGCTTCCTCCTTCAATCCTGCCATGACCACCATTATTGTTCAGTGTTCTCCTGATGGTGGACTCATGAACATTAACTTGAGTCAATGTGAGAGAGACCTTCAGTTGTTAGAAGTTACCCTAGTCCTTTGTGACCTCACTGACTATTACGGTACACACTTTGCTCTTGGGAGTGATCTTTGTTGGTCCACCACTCCTGGGGAGGGTAACAATGGTCTTGAAATTCCTTCATTTGTACACAATCTGTCTGACTGTGGAATGGTGGAGTCCAAACTCTTCAGAGATGGTTTTGTACCATCTTCCAGTCTGATGAGCATCAACAACTCTTTTTCAGAGGCCCTCAGAAATCTCCTTTGTTCCTGCCAAGATCCACTTCCACAAACATGTTGTGAAGAGCAGACTTCTTCTTCTTCTTCTAGTGGTGTTTTATGGCGGTTGGCAAACAACGAGTAGGTGCATTACCGCCACCTTCCAGAATGGAGTACGGACCAGACGGCTTAGAACACAACACAAAACACACAGGCGACCTAGAACACCCCAACAACCAACAAACCAAAACCCACACTAAAATCCCTAAAGTGTACAAATAGAAAAGAGCAAAAAAACAAACAAAAAAACAACCAGGAACACCTGTTCACATTGAAGACGCGGGCAGAGACACCTCACACCAGACCAGACGCACCCTCACCCCGACTCAATTCATCACGAACACTCTCCCATGACAACTCCTTCACGCCAAAGAACCTTGAAGCAGCCTGCACTATGATTTTGATGTTCTCAGTCTTAGTCGTTGCCTGTTCAGAGCAGTTAATAACAAAAGCAACGAACGGAATCAACCGTTCGATCGTAACATTACCCTGACCACGTTCAGGTACACTCGGTTTTTCAACAATAGACGGCGAAGAAACATTGCGCTTGACCACACGAACTGCTTCCGCGTACGAAAGATTCCTATCAGTCTTAACTTTCTGAATTTCAGCAGCAACTTTTCGATTCACACAACCTGCATAAGCTGCAGAATGACTACCACCACAATTACAACACAACAGCTGAGTCACACCACAATCATCATAATCATGGTCCCCCCCACACTTACTACAACGACGCTTACTGCGACAAACAGCAGCGATATGCCCAAACCTCTGACACTTAAAGCACCGAAGAGGCGGTGGGACAAAAGCCTTCACACTAAAACACAAGTACCCAACCATGATCTTATCCGGCAAAACACTGTCCTGGAAACACAACAGGACAGACGTACTATCCACCGTCACCCCATCTCGATAAGCCGGTAAGGGTAAACGTTTCAAGGTTTCAACGTCCCCACCCTTAATGTACTTCTTTAATGCCTCCAAGTCCTCTTTAACAGGAATCCCGGAAATCACTCCTCTGGAACCTCTCACTTCCCCCACAATCTTCCTATCCACCACCACTTTACCACACACAGTTTGCAAATCCAAAGCCTTGTCCCTCTGCTCAGCATGTCTACAAACGAGCAGGAGATTGCCATCTCACAACACCTTAGCCACTTCCACTTCACCCACAGTGCATTTCAGACCCTTTGAAAAAGCCACAGGGCTCACCCCCAGCAAACCTTGGCCTGCCGCAAACCGCAACACAACTTTACACTTTTCCAGCAGCACCTTTTTCCTACCGTCAACACCGTCGTCAGCAACCTCAAGACACCGTTTACCCGAAGCCAAACCCTGTCCGTCACCCCCACTACTTCTAGCCATCGTGGTCCGCTCACAAACCAGATTATGCCACCGCCGTTTTCACCTATCTCAACAGCCCTGACAGCTTCC
The DNA here is from genome assembly GCA_038048925.1 of Garcialebias charrua. Lineage (NCBI taxonomy): Eukaryota > Metazoa > Chordata > Actinopteri > Cyprinodontiformes > Rivulidae > Garcialebias > Garcialebias charrua. The sequence goes on along the minus strand of JBBPBX010004476.1, from coordinate 69,600 downwards.
CACGTTTCTCTCACTCTGTCTTTCTTTTCGAAGAGCAGACTTTGATAGATCCTGTCCTTTAAATCAAACAGGGTGTCCACTCACACCTGATCATCATCACACTGATTGAAAACACCTGACTCTAATTTCACCTTCAAATTAACTGCTAACCCTGGAGGTTCACATACATTCACCACTCACAAATATGTAATATTGGATCATTTTCCTCAATAAATAAATGAACAAGTATAATATTTTCATCTAATTTGTTTAACTGGGTTCTTTTAGGACTTGTATGAAGATTTGATGTTTTAGGTCATTTATACAGAATTATAGAAAATTATAAAGGCTTCACAAACTTTCAAGCATCCCTGTACATACTGTAGTAATCATTACTTGCACACAACTGCACTTAAAACCTTAAGTAAGTAAATTAAGTAATATTGTGTACTTTGTTCTTTGGGTTCCTATAATTGTAACAATTAATGGCAAAACATTGGGTTTCTGGGCTGAGATATTTGTTTTCCTCTTGATGATCTATGATCTGCTGCCATGCTGGCAATAATTAAAAATCCTGCGAAGCATCTACCAAGATGGCAGCACAAATTCTCATCTCGTTAGCATAGACTGGGCCATGCTTGGCCATTCCAGTGTATTCCTATATCAGAGGCTTTACACGACAGAAACAGAAACCACCAGACTTGATGTATTTAAGAAAACATAACATACATGCAATCTCATCCAGTGCTGTGGCAACAAACCAGGTGATTTTCCTCTCTGTCATCTTGCCTCGCAGCGCGGTAACCTTGTCCTGCCAGGAAATGCCTGCAGGTAAACAGCAACAACACGGCATGACAGCGTCATCAAGTGATCGTCCCGAATGGTCACTGCAGTAAGATCATCTTTGATTTATCTCTAAATTATAAGAGCAGTGACACCTCTCAACAATATTACAGCTGACTACAATGCATCTCGTACATAATTAACATTTGTCTGCTCCTGTAAACTAACTGAATGCAGAATCGATGTCATTGCAGTGAGACCTGACCTGTGTATTCTAGTCCCAGCGTGCGGAGCTGCATGCTTGGTCTTTCCGGTCGGTCGGTCCAGACTACGTCAATCAGGTTGTCCTGCACAGCCACCAGCGAGTGTCCTGCACTGGTCAGCGCCTTGGACATGTTCTTCCACTGGTCTGAAGCACAACAGAACAAGACTTATGCACAAATACTTAGTTAGGACGCAAAAACTGCTACAGCTGTTATTGTCTATTGGTTTAAAAAAAAATTCAGGTCAGTGTGCATAATTTCCTACTTAGAAATTTCAAAAGGAAACACTGATGAGTTAAATGCCTTGTTTCCCATGAAGCCAATTTAAACCCTGACAAGTGCAAAGTGAGGTTTTTTACTTTGTTATTTGTCATATGATGCATGATGTGCACAGTGTTTGTAGCAGACCGAAGTAAATGACAATCCTCCTCGCTGACAAGAAAGAGAAAATCTCACTAACACACCTGCAGCAATAATCCAAGGATCAACTCCCACTTTGGAGTTCTCAGGTAAGACGTTGATCAGCCAGTCCTCCTGAGACGGCGTCTCCTTCAGTCCTATGTGAATATTGATTAAAAAGTAAAATCAGTTACACCTTCATACCTGCAAACTAGTCGCTTTTCGGCGAAATTCGCCAATTTCAAATTAAAATATGTCATTTCTGTGAATCATCTAGATCAGAAGGGTTAGGATGTTTGAGAGAAATGGAGCACGTCGTAGCATCTTAGCTAGCGTGTCTGTGTTGTATGCATGGCAAGAGTCCAGCTGATGATGTTATAGAGAACACCTTGAAGGAGAAGGATGGTGTTAAGGAGGAAGAGCTTTCTGGAAATAAAATAGGTCAAATCAGTGATGGGGAAGGAATAGTGGAAAGGAAACAATGGGAGAAGGAGATGGATGTTATTCCAAGTGGATAGTGAGGGAAAGGGGAATAAAAGTTATGAAGTGTAGAAATTGTGGCACCAAGGTAGGCAGGTGTATAAATTATTTTTGTTTTAATAATTACATCCAGGTTGACAAAACTGGTTAAAAAGTTTTTATTTTTGTTGTCACTTGGCATAGTGTAGTGTTGTGAAGGCTGCATGATCCCAGGTCATCTTCTGTTATGAGTCTATCACTAAATCAGAAAACAGTAAAAAGCCTAAATTCACTGTTGGTGGTTATTAAAATGTTTATTTGGTAAAGTTAATATTTAATATGCCTTTCTATTTCCACTTGTTCAAATAAGCTTCCAGTGTGTAACTTTTATTACTTTTGGTATTTTAATATGTAAAAATTTTTTATTTCCATTGCCTTTTTATTTCCACTTGTTCAAAAAAGCTTTCAGTGTATACCGGTAACTTTTATTACTTGTGTTATTTTAGTGTTATTTTAGTATGTAGCATTTTTTATTTCCATTGCCTTCTTTTATTGCTGTTGTTTCCTATTCTATTTTCATTGATTTATTATTCCAGTTTATTCATCTTTTTATCCTGTTAAGCACCTTGGTCAATGCAAGGCATTGTAGGAAGGTGCTATACAAATAAAGTTTATTATTATTATTATTAATATTCTTATTTTTAAACATACAGTTGAGTGTCACCATTGCTTAGCACAATGACAAAGTTGTGTTACAAATAAAACTAAATACAAAGTAAACAAAATAAAAATCAAGTTCACCTCTGAAGTCATTGTTTGTGATCAATTGTGTCACATTAATTGAATTCAAAATCTTACTTCTAACATACAAAGCCCTCAACAACCTAGCTCCATCTTATATTACAGATCTTATTGTTCCATATTTTCCTAACAGAGCACTTCTCTCTCAGACTGCAGGCTTACTCGCGGTCCCTAGAGTTTCCAAAAGCAGAATGGGAGGAAGATCTTTCAGTTCTGAGGCTCCTCTCTTGTGGAACCAACTTCCAGTTTCTGTCCATGAAGCTGACACATTGTCCAGTTTTAAGACTTTCATTTTTGATAAATCTTATAATTAAATCCTTAAGACAATGGAGGACAAATTGACCTCATTTCCTAAAATAATTAGCTAAAATTGAATAGTTTTCATTTGATACTATTTCTATCTTAACATGTGAGTCTCATCCTGCCATTGTGTATCTGTTCCTACCAAACCCAGCTGGTCGAAGCAGATGGCTACTTGTCCTGAACCTGGTTCTGCTAAAGGTTTCTTCCTCATGTGAGAGTTTTTCCTTTCCACTGTCGCCTTCTTATCAAGATGAGAGTTCTGCGGTGAAGTTAAACTCAAAGCAGTCTGCTCCTTGGATAATGTTAAATTATTATTTTTAAATATGAATGTTTCTGTTCAGTGCCCTTAGATGACTTCTGTTGTCACTTGGCGCTATATAACTAAACTGAATTGAATTAAATTACCTTAACCATTGGAGTGAATTTAAAAACAGGATGAGTCCTATACATATATGGACTAGTTGAATGAGGTGTTTTTAAAATATCCTGGTTCATGATCAATAATTTCAACAAATTTTTTTTTATCCGTCCAGAGGACCTGACTTAATTTTGTTGACGTCTCTAAAATAGTTGTAGAATCAAGTGTTTACTTATGCAGGTAAACGTAGATATTGAACAACCCATTACCTATCTTCATAAGTGTCCAGTTGTTGTCCATCTGCTGGCTGGCCTGGAGGAAGTATCGCCCATCAGTCCACATGGCGGCGTGCTGCTCTGTGATAATGGCTGTGCCTGAGTAACAGAGCAGAGCAGACAAGTTTCTCTGTCACACAGCTTATGAGATACAGGTAGTCCCCGACTTACGAGCGCTCTGACTTACGAGGTCCCGGACTTACGAGCATGCATCTCATTAAAAAAAAAAAAAAAAAAAAAAAAATTTTTTTTTATTTTTTTTTTTTTTTTTTTTTTATAAATGAATACATGTACAGTACTGGACAGTCACCAAGCACTTAGCCTATCCTAACACAGTTTTTAAAGATGAAGGAATAAGTTGAATTGTCTCCCTTTCACATAAAGGGAGCAAGCTCCCTATGGAGCCTGCAGGGAGGAGGGAGACAATTCAACTGATTCCTTCATCTTTAAAAACTGTGTTAGGATAGGCTAAGTGCTTGGTGACTGTACAGTACTGTACATTTATCTATTTATAAATAAAAAACAATAAAAAATAAAAATACTGTATATACTGTATATTTTTAATAAATAGATTTATGTGAAAGGGAGACAATTCAACTTATTCCTTCATCTTTAAAAACTGTGTTAGGATAGGCTAAGTGCTTGGTGACTGTCCAGTACTGTACATGTATTCATTTATAAAAAAAAAATAAAAAATAAAAAAAAATAATATAAATAATTTTTTTTTTTTTTTTTACTATGTGATCCTACTTACGAATTTTTGACTTACGAGCGCCCCCTAGGGACGGAACACGCTCGTAAGTCGGGGACTATACCTGAATGCTGCCGTCTGTTTACACAGGAACAAAACATACCTGCAGATCCATTAAATCCACAAATAAATTCACGTCTGCAGTCACATGGTGCAATGTATTCACTCTGGAAGACACATAACCAGGCAGGGGGGAAAAGCAGAGGAAGAGACTTTCATCACAAGCAGTGTGAATAAATTGAAACTTTAGACATTTTGTTCTTGTCTCACATCATGTTTATGTAGCAGAAGAACCAAAAGGTGCAGCATAAAAATGACTACAAGGACGTACAACTGAACTGTCAATTTATTTTGTAACTTTACATTACTAGTGCACCCAGGATAAAGCAGCACATGCAAATAGATTTATGCTAAGAATAAAGCTTACAGGTTGTCAGACCAGTTCTCAGCCTAATTGTGTGAATTATTTAAATTTTTTGCAATCATTTCAACTTTTTTCCAGACTAATTCAGCAAAATCTGGCTCTACCCCCTTCTTTCTGGTAATTTAAGCTAATTCCTGTTTGTTTTAGCTACTATTCAGCAGGCAAATGTCAGCTTTTCTCAGATTATTCCAACTTTATTGTGCTCATTCCTGTCTCTTTCAGCCTTAGTGGGCTCAAATGTGGTCACTCCAACTCCTTATGGTAATTTAAGCTTCTTTCTAAATTTCTTTAGCTACTATTCAGCTGTTTTGAACCAATTTCAGCCTTTTTTCAGATGTCATCTTTTTTTGTGCAGATTTCTGCTTCTTTCAGTATTAGTGGGCACATTTGTGTTCACTCCACTTCCTTTTGGTAATTTAAGCTTCTTTAAGCTGTTTTAGCTACCATACTATTCAGCTGTTTTTGGCAGATTTTTGCTTTTTACAGATTATTTCTAGTTTTTGGTGCTAATTTCTGCTTCTTTCAGCCTTAGTGGACACAATTGTCCTCTCTCTGCTTCCTTTGGGTCATTTAAGCTTCTTTCTACTATTTTATTTATCTACTACTGTATTCAGCTGTTTTTGGCAAAATTCTGCTTTTTTTTCTTCCAGATAATTTCCACTTTGTAATCATTTCTGCTTCTTTCAGCCTTAGGCAAACTTGTGATCTCTCCACTTCCTTCTGCTAATTTATACTTCTTTCTACCATGCTCATTCATTCAACCTTTATTTATATGGGTTAGTCCCATTAGCTACTATTTAGCTGTTTCTTTGCTAATTTCACCTTTTTTAAAGCTAATTTAGTCATTTTTGTGCTCATTACTGTCCATTTAAACCAAATTCAGCAAATATGTGTTTTTCTGCTTTTTTTCTGCTAACATAAGCTAATTTCAGCTGCATTTCATCATGTTTTAAGCTAATTGCAGCTGTTTTTCAGCAGGTTCTTCAGCAATAAACATTCACACTGCATTTTCACAGGAAATGCAAATTCTCTAGTTTATGGTTTGCAAATAGCTGAAGAATCATCTACTCTTCAGCAGAACCGACTCATTAGTTGTTGTAACCTGTGGACATGTCATGGAAGCTCCAGTGGTCTCAGCCATGGTGAAAATCAAAAGTGAATGTTGCTAAATTTTAAAATCAAAGTCTGAAGAATGTTTACACACAAAGCGGACTTTACAGTTGTGTAAAAAAAAAAAGGACCAACAGCAAGCAACTGAGCTGTTAGAACAGTGAGGTTAATTACGTAAACGTGCATGATGTGCATACAGTGTTGAGGGTTTTTAACTCACCTGATGTGCGTCTCCCGATGGGACTATGTAGGCCTGTAAAGGCTCAGAGAAGTATTTACAGTTCCTCATTGCCTGTCGAAGCAGTCGGAGAAGTTCTCCTGTGATCTTTGGCGACATGGCTGGGTCTGCATTGAAAACAAATTGAACAAATTTTAAGACAAATAAAATTAATGTAAATGAAAATAACTTGGAAAAGTACAGTACAAGACGACCACTGAACGTTCAGTTAAATATAAATTATTAGGATAAAAAAATACACCACTGCTGACATGTGCTATTTAAAATCATGCACTAATGTTACCTGGCATTTGGGAAGCCATTCAGACGACTTGAGCTAAACGCTGACTGACTCTGGAGCCTTCACTGAGCTCAAAAGTCACAGCCAACACCCAGACTGAACCTGCTATCATGTGCCAGTTCAGCAACTCTGACAGCGGACAGGTTAAACATTGAAAGATAAAAAATAAAAACAAAAGGCCTTGCGTTCCTTGAAGCATACACATATCGACCACTTCCTTTCACGTCAGAGTTTTAAACCAGTTTTAAACCAAATCTGGGTATCCTGATCGATTCACATCTCTCTTTTAAACTCCACGTGGAAAACCTAGTGAAGAAACTGAAAGTTAAACTGGGTTTCTTTTTCAGAAACAGATCATGTCTAACACTGAATGTTAGGAAACGCCTTGTATCTGTGACTTTCCTTCCCTCCATTGATTACGGTGACATTCTCTACATGAATGCTCCTACAAGCACCCTGCGGATGTTGGATGTTGTCTATCATGGTGCACTAAGATTCATAACTGGTTGTGATTATCGTACCCACCACTGCACCCTGTATTCACTGGTTAACTGGACATCATTAACCTCACGCAGACTCTTCCACTGGTACATTTTCATCTTTAAATCACTTCTTGGTCTGCTGCCCTCATACATCTCCTCCTACATGTCTTTGCGTGAGTGCAGCTACAGCGTGCGCTCTCAGGACATGATTACCTGCAGTGTTCCGTCAGTGAGGACTGAACTTGGAAAAAGGGCCTTCTCCTACTCCGCTCCTGCTTCATGGAATATCTTACAAAAAGATCTGAAGCTCTCGACCTTGACTTCTCTAAATGGTTTTCAGAATCTGTTGGAATCCTGGCAAAAACCAATGCAGATTTGTTCCTGTCTTTGATTTTATACATATACCTTATAATGTTTTGCTAGTTTTTTGATACTTTGTTAAAAGGAGGAATATATTATGTATATGTATGTATATATGTATATATATATATATATATATATATATATATATATATATATATATATATATATAGTATATATATATATATATATATGTATATATATATATATGTATATACAAGCCCAAAACCAGAAAAGTTGGCACGTTGTGGAAATCGCAAATAAAAACAGAATACAATGACTTGCAAATCTTTTTCAACCTATATTCAATTGAACACACTGCAAAGACCACATACTTAACGTTCGAACTGGTAAACTTTGTTATTTTTTGCAATTATTAGCTCATTTGGAATTTGATGCCTGCAACATGTTTCAAAAAAGCTGGCACAAGTGACAAAGAAGACAGAGAAATTTGAGGAATGCTCATCAAACACTTATTTGGAATATCCCACAGGTGAACATGCAAATTGGGAACAGGTGGGTGCCATGATTGGGTATAAAAGCAGCTTCCTTGACATGCTCAGTCATCCACATAGAAGGATGGGGCGAGGGTCACCACTCTGTGAACAAATGCGTGGGCAAATTGTCGAACAGTTCAAGAACAACTTTTCTCAACGAGCTATTGCAAGGAATTTAGGAATTTCACCATCTACGGTCCGTAATATCATCAAAAGGTTCAGAGAATCTGGAGAAATCACTACACGTAAGGGGCAAGGCCGAAAACCAACATTGAATGCCCGTGACCTTCGATCCCTCAGGCGGTACTGCATCAAAAACCGACATCAGTGTGTAAAAGATATCACCACATGGGCTCAGGAATACTTCAGAAAACCACTGTCAGTAACTACAGTTCGTCGCTACATCTGTAAGTGCAAGTTAAAGCTCTACTATGCAAAGCAAAAGCCATTCATCAACAAGATCCAGAAACGCCGCCGGCTTTGCTGGGCCCGAGCTCATCTGAGATGGACTGATGCAAAGTGGAAAAGTGTTCTGTGGTCTGATGAGTCCACATTTCAAATTGTCTTTGGAAACTGTGGACGTCGTGTCTTACGGACCAAAGAGGAAAAGAACCATCAGGACTGTTATAGGCGCAAAGTTCAAAAGCCAGCATCTGTGATGGTATGGGGGTGCATTAGTGCCCAAGGCATGGGTAACTTACACATCTGTGAAGGCACCATTAATGCTGAAAGGTACATACAGGTTTTGGAGCAACATATGCTGCCATCCAAGCGACGTCTTTTTCATGGACGCCCCAGCTTATTTCAGCAAGACAATGCCAAGCCACATTCTGCACGTGTTACAACAGCGTGGCTTCGTAGCAAAAGAGTGCGGGTCCTCCCCTGGCCTGCCTGCAGTCCAGACCTGTCCCCCATTGAAAATGTGTGGCGCATTATGAAACGTAAAATACGACAACGGAGACCCCGGACTGTTGAACAACTTAAGCTGTACATCAAGCAAGAATGGGGAAGAATTCCACCTGAAAAGCTTCAAAAATTGGTCTCCTCAGTTCCCAAACGTTTACTGAGTGTTGTTAAAAGGAAAGGCGATGTAACACAGTGGTAAATATGTCCCTGTGCCAACTTTTTTGCAATGTGTTGCTGCCATTGAATTCTAAGTTAATGGTTATTTGCAAAACAAAATAAAGTTTCTCCGTTCGAACATTAAATATATTGTCTTTGCATTCTATTCAGTTGAATATGGGTTGAAAAAGATTTGCAAGTCATTGTATTCTGTTTTTATTTGCGATTTGCACAACGTGCCAACTTTTCTGGTTTTGGGCTTGTATATATATATATGTATATATATATGTATATATATATGTATATATATATGTATATATATGTGTATATATATGTATATATATATATATATATATATATGTGTATATATATATGTATATATATATATATATTTTCTCTCTCTTTTGTTTTTCTATTGTTTATTGTTTGTTTGTTTATTGTTTAAGGAAATTCTACCATTGCTGTTCATTGTTCTTTAGTTTTAGCAGGTCGCTTTCGTAAATGTGCCCATGAGGTTCAAAAGATTTACCTGACTAAATAAAGGTTGAATGAATGAAAAGATCAACATTCATAACCTTTGACCGAAAGTCCTCAGACAGTTTGTGTGAGTGTGGGAATCTTGTTTGTCTCTGTGTGTCCCTGTGATGGACTGGAGACCTGTCCGTCCAGGGTGTCCCTGCCTCTCACACAGTGACTGCTGGATATGGGCACCAGTGATCCTGCAACCCTTAAAGGAAGGAGCGAGTAAAGACAATGGATGGATGGATAGATGTGTTAATGCTTGGAATATGTGTTGATGACTTTCAGCTAATACATGGCAAATATCTCAAAATCTAGAAAATCGGCTAAGTTGGCATCATTTGTTTACTAAAATGATTTGGAAGTGGCGGCCAGCTTTATTTGGACTGACTCCAAAACTTAATGAGTACAAGTACATCCAGCGATTCCTTTCTGAGTTCAACTGAAATTCAAAATGATATAAAAGTTAAATATTTAACTCCAGTAGTTATTGGCAAAGTCATAAAAGTAGTAGACGTGCGAGCAGTTGGTGCTCAGAGAACATGTTGAGAATAAGTCTCAGGTACATTTGCACCAAATTTTAAGCTCAAGATCTGTAAAACTGAGTTACAGCCATTTATTGTGCTTAATAATGTTGCTTAGATGTGGAAGCCATCTTGAATCGGATTAACTTACCAAAGATAAATGGACTGTACTTCTATAGCGCCTTTCTATCTAATCAAGATACTCAAAGCGCTTTACAACACCATCTGTGCCCTCATTTACCTCCACACACATTCATACAGCCTCTACTACATCTCTACAACGTCAACTGAACAAATCATTCTAAAGAGACGGTAATCAGTTGTAAATGTACATCCAGTGGTTACTTTCAAACATTTTCAATAAAATCCATTCATGAGATATTTTGCTAACAGATGCGCAGTTTGCAGTTTATATAGTTAATAGCACAGTTGACAGTTAATGGCACAGTTGACAGTTAATGACATAGTTAATGGCACAGTTGACATAGTTAACGGCACAGTTGACAGTTAATGGCACAGTTGACAGCTAATGGCACAGTTGACAGTTAATGGCACAGCTGACAGTTAATGCCATAGTTAATGGCACAGTTGACATAGTTAACGGCACAGTTGACAGCTAATGGCACAGTTGACAGTTAATGGCACAGTTGACAGTTAATGGCACAGTTGACAGTTAATGACATAGTTAATGGCACAGTTGACAGTTAATGACATAGTTAATGGCACAGTTGACATAGTTAACGGCACAGTTGACAGCTAATGGCACAGTTGACAGTTAATGGCACAGTTGACAGTTAATGGCACAGTTGACAGTTAATGACATAGTTAATGGCACAGTTGACAGTTAATGACATAGTTAATGGCACAGTTGACATAGTTAACGGCACAGTTGACAGCTAATGGCACAGTTGACAGTTAATGGCACAGTTGACAGTTAATGCCATAGTTAATGGCACAGTTGACATAGTTAACGGCACAGTTGACAGCTAATGGCACAGTTGACAGTTAATGGCACAGTTGACAGTTAATGGCACAGTTGACAGTTAATGGCACAGTTGACAGTTAATGACATAGTTAATGGCACAGTTGACAGTTAATGACATAGTTAATGGCACAGTTGACATAGTTAACGGCACAGTTGACAGCTAATGGCACAGTTGACAGTTAATGGCACAGTTGACAGTTAATGGCACAGTTGACAGTTAATGGCACAGTTGACAGCTAATGGCACAGTTGACAGTTAATGGCACAGTTGACAGTTAATGGCACAGTTGACAGTTAATGGCACAGTTGACATAGTTAACGGCACAGTTGACAGCTAATGGCACAGTTGACAGTTAATGGCACAGTTGACAGTTAATGACACAGTTGACAGTTAATGCCATAGTTAATGGCACAGTTGACATAGTTAACGGCACAGTTGACAGCTAATGGCACAGTTGACAGTTAATGGCACAGTTGACAGTTAATGGCACAGTTGACAGCTAATGGCACAGTTGACAGTTAATGGCACAGTTGACAGTTAATGGCACAGTTGACAGTTAATGGCACAGTTGACATAGTTAACGGCACAGTTGACAGTTAATGGCACAGTTGACAGTTAATGGCACAGTTGACAGTTAATGCCATAGTTAATGGCACAGTTGACATAGTTAACGGCACAGTTGACAGCTAATGGCACAGTTGACAGTTAATGGCACAGTTGACAGTTAATGGCACAGTTGACAGTTAATGGCACAGTTGACAGTTAATGGCACAGTTGACAGTTAATGGCACAGTTGACAGTTAATGGCACAGTTGACAGTTAATGGCACAGTTGACAGTTAATGGCACAGTTGACAGTTAATGGCACAGTTGACATAGTTAACGGCACAGTTGACAGCTAATGGCACAGTTGACAGTTAATGGCACAGTTGACAGTTAATGGCACAGTTGACAGTTAATGGCACAGTTGACATAGTTAATGGCACAGTTGACATAGTTAATGGCACAGTTGACAGTTAATGGCACAGTTGACAGTTAATGGCACAGTTGACAGTTAATGGCACAGTTGACAGTTAATGGCACAGTTGACAGCTAATGGCACAGTTGACAGTTAATGGCACAGTTGACAGTTAATGGCACAGTTGACAGTTAATGGCACAGTTGACATAGTTAACGGCACAGTTGACAGCTAATGGCACAGTTGACAGTTAATGGCACAGTTGACAGTTAATGACACAGTTGACAGTTAATGCCATAGTTAATGGCACAGTTGACATAGTTAACGGCACAGTTGACAGCTAATGGCACAGTTGACAGTTAATGGCACAGCTGACAGTTAATGGCACAGTTGACAGCTAATGGCACAGTTGACATAGTTAACGGCACAGTTGACAGCTAATGGCACAGTTGACAGTTAATGGCACAGTTGACATAGTTAATGGCACAGTTGACAGTTAATGGCACAGTTGACAGTTAATGGCACAGTTGACATAGTTAATGGAACAGTTGACAGTTAATGGCACAGTTGACAGTTAATGGCACAGTTGACAGTTAATGACATAGTTAATGGCACAGTTGACATAGTTAACGGCACAGTTGACAGCTAATGGCACAGTTGACAGTTAATGGCACAGTTGACAGTTAATGGCACAGTTGACAGTTAATGGCACAGTTGACAGCTAATGGCACAGTTGACAGTTAATGGCACAGTTGACAGTTAATGACATAGTTAATGGCACAGTTGACAGTTAATGGCACAGTTGACATAGTTAACGGCACAGTTGACAGCTAATGGCACAGTTGACAGTTAATGGCACAGTTGACATAGTTAATGGCACAGTTGACAGTTAATGGCACAGTTGCTATAGTTAATGGCACAGTTGATATAGTTAATGGCACAGTTGACATATGCCCCTTTTCCACCGGTCGGCTCGGGTCGGATGTTACGTCATATGTGCGTCGCAGAGACCCCCTTTCATCCTTTTCCACCGGATATTCCGTGCTAAGCCGCGCGAGATTTCCTGAGATTTTCGGGCTGCTTTCAGAGGGGTACTGAGGCGAGCTCACCCGCTCCGGAAGGAGGGAGGAGGAGACGAGAGCTGTTTTTACGGAAGCGAGGGACGCGATCACTGCAGGACTTTTACATGATAAACACGGTAAAAACAATTATTATTTTTTAAATTTATAGCAAAGATGGGTCTTCAGCTGAACGTGTCCTTAATAAAATCACGTACTGCTCAAAACTGCAGGATTTTAAAAAAATAGGTTCGCCACGAGCAACACGCGGCGCGCGGGCGGCTTTATGTCTTTAAATGTAGCTCAATGAACAGATATAAAATATATTTCATAGCTGACTTTAATAGTACGAGGGCTCCTGAGCTTAACCACGCTTTAATATTGTCACGTATGGTCAAATGTGCTGCATTTAAAGTAGTTTCGCTTTGACTTTTTCCAAAACCTGTGTTTGCACAACGAAAATAAATTATAAAAATTCGAATTTTATTTCAAATAACTCCAACAGGATACATTTCGTATATGAACATGTTGTGATCACACTAGATTTTTTTGAAAAATATCAGCTTTGTGGTTTTTGATAGAATTGATAATATGTGAAACAAAGTAGAAAATAATGGACGTAGGTTGACACATTTATGTCTATAAAACATTGAATTTTATTTCAAATAACTCCAACAGGATACATTTCGTATATGAACATGTTGTGATCACACTAGATTTTTTTGAAAAATATCAGCTTTGTGGTTTTTGATAGAATTGATAATATGTGAAACAAAGTAGAAAATAATGGACGTAGGTTGACACATTTATGTCTATAAAACATTGAATTTTATTTCAAATAACTCCAACAGGATACATTTCGTATATGAACATGTTGTGATCACACTAGATTTTTTTGAAAAATATCAGCTTTGTGGTTTTTGATAGAATTGATAATATGTGAAACAAAGTAGAAAATAATGGACGTAGGTTGACACATTTATGTCTATAAAACATTGAATTTTATTTCAAATAACTCCAACAGGATACATTTCGTATATGAACATGTTGTGATCACACTAGATTTTTTTGAAAAATATCAGCTTTGTGGTTTTTGATAGAATTGATAATATGTGAAACAAAGTCTTTATTGTGTTCTTCTTCTAGTGGTGGCTAGTACTGTAGTAAATAGCTTGAGGAACACTACTGCCACCATGTGGTAAGACGAGTAGGATTCTGGACCCCGCCCACAGAAGGGGTACAAAAAAGCTGTGGAAACAGAACATAGATGTGACCCGACCCGAACTGAGCCGACCTGAGCCGATCCAACCCGAGCCGAGCCGAGCGGTGGAAAAGAGGCTATAGTTAATGGCACAGTTGACATAGTTAATGGCACAGTTGACAGTTAATGGCACAGTTGATATTATAGTTAATGGCACAGTTGACAGTTTATGGCACAGTTTAAACATTGAAAGATAAGAAAAATTTGTCCAGCCTTCAGCGGTTACAAAACTCTGCTGCTCGTGTGCTAACCAAGACCAGAAGGCAGGCTCATATTACACCTGTTTTAAAATCATTGCATTGGCTCCCTGTGCGCCTCAGGATTGATTTTAAGATTCTTTTAGTGGTTTTTAAATGTCTCAATGGTCTCGCACCATCTTATCTTGCAGAGCTGCTATTGCCCTATGAACCCCCGCGAACATTAAGGTCCTCTGGTACTGGACTACTAACAGTTCCAAAAGTCAGAACTCACACTTACGGTGAGGCTTCTTTCCAGTACTATGGCCCCCGTCTGTGGAATAGTCTGCCGGAGAACCTGAGGGCTGCAGAGAATGTTGTTGTTTTTAAGAGCAGGCTCAAGACCCATCTTTTTAACTGCATTTCCTGAACTGGTTCATCTCTGTTCACTCTATACATTTTCCATACTACTGTATTTAATTTTATTTATTTATTTATTTATTTTGTGTGTGTCGTTTGCTTTAATTTTGTGAGTTTATTGTTTTATAATTCTGTACAGCACTTTGAGCTGCTTTTAGTATGAAGGGTGCTTTGTAAATAAAATGGATTGATTGATTGATTGAGTTGATATAGTTAATGGCACGGTTGATATAGTTAATGGCACAGTTGACAGTTAATGGCACAGTTGACAGTTAATGGCACAGTTGATATACTGTAGTTAATGGCACAGTTGACGGTTAATGGCACAGTTGACATAGTTAATGGCACAGTTGATATAGTTAATGGCACAGTTGACAGTTAATGGCACAGTTGATATAGTTAATGGCACAGTTGATATAGTTAATGGCACAGTTGATATAGTTAATGGCACAGTTGACAGTTAATGGCACAGTTGACATAGTTAATGGCACAGTTGACATAGTTAATGGCACAGTTGATATAGTTAATGGCACAGTTGATATAGTTAATGGCACAGTTGATATAGTTAATGGCACAGTTGACATAGTTAATGGCACAGTTGACACAGTTAATGGCACAGTTGACAGTTAATGGCACAGCCGACAGTTAATGGCACAGTTGACATAGTTAATGGCACAGTTGACATAGTTAATGGCACAGTTGATATAGTTAATGGCACAGTTGATATAGTTAATGGCACAGTTGATATAGTTAATGGCACAGTTGATATAGTTAATGGCACAGTTGACATAGTTAATGGCACAGTTGATATAGTTAATGGCACAGTTGATATAGTTAATGGCACAGTTGACATAGTTAATGGCACAGTTGACATAGTTAATGGCACAGTTGACATAGTTAATGGCACAGTTGACATAGTTAATGGCACAGTTGATATAGTTAATGGCACAGTTGATATAGTTAATGGCACAGTTGATATACAAGCCCAAAACCAGAAAAGTTGGCACGTTGTGCAAATCGCAAATAAAAACAGAATACAATGACTTGCAAATCTTTTTCAACCCATATTCAACTGAATAGAATGCAAAGACAATATATTTAATGTTCGAACGGAGAAACTTTATTTTGTTTTGCAAATAACCATTAACTTAGAATTCAATGGCAGCAACACATTGCAAAAAAGTTGGCACAGGGACATATTTACCACTGTGTTACATCGCCTTTCCTTTTAACAACACTCAGTAAACGTTTGGGAACTGAGGAGACCAATTTTTGAAGCTTTTCAGGTGGAATTCTTCCCCATTCTTGCTTGATGTACAGCTTAAGTTGTTCAACAGTCCGGGGTCTCCGTTGTCGTATTTTACGTTTCATAATGCGCCACACATTTTCAATGGGGGACAGGTCTGGACTGCAGGCAGGCCAGGGGAGGACCCGCACTCTTTTGCTACGAAGCCACGCTGTTGTAACACGTGCAGAATGTGGCTTGGCATTGTCTTGCTGAAATAAGCTGGGGCGTCCATGAAAAAGACGTCGCTTGGATGGCAGCATATGTTGCTCCAAAACCTGTATGTACCTTTCAGCATTAATGGTGCCTTCACAGATGTGTAAGTTACCCATGCCTTGGGCACTAATGCACCCCCATACCATCACAGATGCTGGCTTTTGAACTTTGCGCCTATAACAGTCCTGATGGTTCTTTTCCTCTTTGGTCCGTAAGACACGACGTCCACAGTTTCCAAAGACAATTTGAAATGTGGACTCATCAGACCACAGAACACTTTTCCACTTTGCATCAGTCCATCTCAGATGAGCTCGGGCCCAGCAAAGCCGGCGGCGTTTCTGGATCTTGTTGATGAATGGCTTTTGCTTTGCATAGTAGAGCTTTAACTTGCACTTACAGATGTAGCGACGAACTGTAGTTACTGACAGTGGTTTTCTGAAGTATTCCTGAGCCCATGTGGTGATATCTTTTACACACTGATGTCGGTTTTTGATGCAGTACCGCCTGAGGGATCGAAGGTCACGGGCATTCAATGTTGGTTTTCGGCCTTGCCCCTTACGTGTAGTGATTTCTCCAGATTCTCTGAACCTTTTGATGATATTACGGACCGTAGATGGTGAAATTCCTAAATTCCTTGCAATAGCTCGTTGAGAAAAGTTGTTCTTGAACTGTTCGACAATTTGCCCACGCATTTGTTCACAGAGTGGTGACCCTCGCCCCATCCTTCTATGTGGATGACTGAGCATGTCAAGGAAGCTGCTTTTATACCCAATCATGGCACCCACCTGTTCCCAATTTGCATGTTCACCTGTGGGATATTCCAAATAAGTGTTTGATGAGCATTCCTCAAATTTCTCTGTCTTCTTTGTCACTTGTGCCAGCTTTTTTGAAACATGTTGCAGGCATCAAATTCCAAATGAGCTAATAATTGCAAAAAATAACAAAGTTTACCAGTTCGAACGTTAAGTATGTGGTCTTTGCAGTGTGTTCAATTGAATATAGGTTGAAAAAGATTTGCAAGTCATTGTATTCTGTTTTTATTTGCGATTTCCACAACGTGCCAACTTTTCTGGTTTTGGGCTTGTAGTTAATGGCACAGTTGACAGTTAATGGCACAGTTGATATAGTTAATGGCACAGTTGATATAGTTAATGGCACAGTTGATATAGTTAATGGCACAGTTGATATAGTTAATGGCACAGTTGATATAGTTAATGGCACAGTTGATATAGTTAATGGCACAGTTGATATAGTTAATGGCACAGTTGATATAGTTAATGGCACAGTTGACAGTTAATGGCACAGTTGATATAGTTAATGGCACAGTTGAGTTAATGGCACAGTTGACATAGTTAATGGCACAGTTGATATAGTTAATGGCACAGTTGACAGTTAATGGCACAGTTGATAGTTAATGGCACAGTTGATATAGTTAATGGCACAGTTGATATAGTTAATGGCACAGTTGATATAGTTAATGGCTCAGTTGATATAGTTAATGGCACAGTTGATATAGTTAATGGCACAGTTGACAGTTAATGGCACAGTTGATATAGTTAATGGCACAGTTGATATAGTTAATGGCTCAGTTGATATAGTTAATGGCACAGTTGACAGTTAATGGCACAGTTGATATAGTTAATGGCACAGTTGATATAGTTAATGGCACAGTTGACAGTTAATGGCACCGTTGATATAGTTAATGGCACAGTTGACAGTTAATGGCACAGTTGACAGTTAATGGCACAGTTGATATAGTTAATGGCACAGTTGATATAGTTAATGGCACAGTTGACAGTTAATGGCACAGTTGATATAGTTAATGGCACAGTTGACAGTTAATGGCACAGTTGACATAGTTAAGGGCACACACAGATAAGGAAAAACTCTTTCATCCTTGTTGCCTTTAATGGAGGGTGATGAAAAGCCTCACAGACTGAAGTCGGCATTTATGTGTGCAATTTCCAAATAAAATAAAAAAAACTAAAACAAAGGCCAAGACATATTGTGCGATTTTAAATATATTTTTCTTTTTTTTCCCCAGGCATTTTTCGGCTCTAGTGGCCCATTTTTGTTATAGGTACTGTACTGGGATTTGAACCCGCGACACCGCAGCGAGGACTACTGTATTTGATGTTAAAAAAAAAACAAAAAAAAACTGACCAATCACGTTGCAGCACACTACATCGATGAGCTCTCCTATTGGCTGAAAGCTCTGCATGCGACGTTGTTTACAAGTTGGCATCAAATGAATCGCGGTCATTCAGTTTGTGATTCGATAGTTCGACAGTCTCGATTAAAATAATTACTATTGTTTTTTTTTAAAGTAAAAAAAAAAAAAAAAAAAAACTAGAAACCGCAGCACGTTCGTTTGTGGGCGTTTATGTCTGTGCACGTACAATAGAAACTTAATTTATTCAGTCTCGCCGTACATGGTGCTGGGTGTGGTAGTATGTATCAGCAGGTTCGACAGGCCGAGGTAAAGGCCTTTACTGTGTCTTTCATGAAGACAGCATGAATGTTTCTGCCTCGTCGGAAAACACACTCGACACGCATGCTGTCTGTTTTCACGACAAACTCCCGCTAGCTGAATTGAAACAACCCCACACGTTCAGGCAGTGAAACTCAGAATACTAACCCGCTGCTTGGGCCTCTGGGGGAACCGGGTTTCGCCTTAAAAGTCGAAGCACTTTTTGTTTACCAGCTCGAACCGTGCATCAGTTCACAAAGCAGGAGGCTGCCATGTCGTGGCTGACGTCACGGGTCACGTGACCGTGGTTTCTTCCAGTGGACGCAGCGGAATCGAGACTCGCCTCTTCCTCTGAATGTTTTGAAACGGACTAACACAATGGATTATAGGAAAACACACTTCTTCTGTGCTCAGTAGTTTATACTTTGGTTTTAGAAACTTCTATTGACGGATTAAATGTTTCAAATAATAACCATACAGTATGCATTCTTAGATTAGAAAATACAACATAATTCAACAACTTAGTGGTTGTCAATGGGACATTCAGTACAATTCACGCACAGATTTATAACACTGGGTGAATAACATTTCTGTATTTAAATTTATTTCAATAAAAAGTTTTGCATCTTCTCGATGGGATGCACAAACACACACTTGCATGTTGCTGCCACAAGGGGGCAGTGTGGTAAATTAATGAGATTCATGAGCAGTGATCGGTTTCTGACACTGCTTTTTTTGTGTCTGAAATATGTGATTTATATTTTCTTGGTCAGGTTTGCCTTTTTGTTCTGGTGTGTTGGAAAAAACAAAACATTTGTGACCAGAAACTGCTCCGTTCACTCTTAAACTTATTGCTTTTTTTTTCACCTTTTCTGTTAATATATTATTTCACCTCTGTTATACAGTATTAGACTATAGTATAGCTTTTTTAATATATACATATATAAATATATACACACATAAATATATATCAAATACTATCATTTTAAAGCAATAGTACTATATCTAAAAAAGCTAAGTCTGGTCCAGAGGACCAGACTTAGCTTTTTTAGATTTTTCTACCTGGATTATTGAGCATGCATCAGGGAATAGTACTATAGTTCATAATGCTGTATGAATGAGGGCACAGGTTGTAGTGTAAAGCGCTTTGAGTACAGCAACCCCCCCCCCCAAAAAAAATGTCTTATATGGCAACCCAACTGACATGGAAACTAGTGTTTTTGTGTAAACACTCTTTTTGTATATTATTCCCAATAAAAATTGAAAAAATGCTAACGCTTCCAGAAGTTGTTTAAACAGTCACTCCTTTTTGCTAGTATCACACAGCCCACTGTGAATAGCAAGCGGCCATCAGGCACTGTGTTGTTGACATCCAGAACTAGCTGTTCACATGATAAAGGATGACTATCAGTCTAACAGTTATTATTTTTGAGTGTAACTGGGACCTTGAGTACACAATTTCATTTCACCTCATGTACCACGTGATGCGTGACAATAAAGAACCTTGAGTAACGGTGCCAAGATGGTCACGTGTTTTAAATTACCGTAGCTGAGAAGGTACCTAGAGATATTAGGCCGTCATTGTTTACATAGTTAAATAATAAACAATGGAAATATGATAGACTTGAGGCTGATCAAGAACATTTCAAGAAGAAAATTCTAACGCTTGTCTACGAACAAAGATAAATGTGTTGTGCTTTTTAAAAATAACTACAAAAATCTATTATGGAGCTTTCTGAGACAGCAAGCCAACTGTGCCCATAAAGAGATTTGGGGTAACATTTGCCACAGTACGTGCAACAGATTCAGAAACTGACGAGTGGCGGCTCAGACTAGTCAAAAGCATTTGAGGGAAAAAAAACAACAACATTGGTGCAACTTTCTTTTTACTCAAGTATTTTAATGCTTCAGATATTTCAGATATTGTACCGAGGGCCCGTGAACAGTTGTTACAGATAAAACGAAGTCCGGAAATCTCTTTCCCAGTTCTTATCGTTTTGTTCTCGTCTCCTAGCGTCTTCTTTTCTCTGTCCTTTCTCCCCCCGCTGTAGTTTTACAGCGTTACCATCCCCAGCTCGGAAGTGAGTAACTTTAGCTCGTTTCAACAGCCCAAACCCCAGACCTTGCTGGTCTCTTTTTAACACGGTGGCCACTGGTTGTTTGGGGCCCTCTCCCTCTGGCCCGAGTCCTTCGCCTGGTCTCCAGCCGAAACGGACCATCATCTTGTAGCTGTTGCTGGAGGGGGGGAGGCAGTAGTAGGGGGTGGGTGGAGGATGCTGCAAACTGAACTGATGCAGCGTAGAGGAGAAATGTGCAGAGTGGCTGCTGCTGTACTCGTTACGACACACATCGCACCACTGAGGCTGTAGAGCACTGCACACATTCAGAGGAGAAAACACAAGACAGAGAACACGTCAGCCATGTTCTCCTCCATTTACATCACTTTTTAAAAGTCTAGTTTAATGACAAAGACTGAACCAAAGTGTGTCAGTTCTAACATTAAATAGTCTGCATCTATTAACTATATATTGGATTTAGATGTAAAGACAACACTGCATCAATGAATTTATCTTTGCAAAGATTTTCATTCATTTACCATTTTTAGAATGAAAGATACAAGAGGACAAAAACGATCTCTAGTAACAGAGTGTGCTAACTGGGTAGACTTTTATGTTTCATTTTTTAACACTAATGAAAGTTAAAATATTCATAGTATCTTTGAATAATCTGGCATACGGTAAATAAACTATAAATGAAGACAAAACAGATTAAAACACTGCTGGAGGTGAATCCAGTTACTGAGAAATTATTAGAACCAATCTGTTTTTTTAATTTTATCCAATGAGTGGGTCAATTATAAATTTGATCCAGGCTCTAAACAGGGTTTTTGTTGATGTAGAACTTTTAAGAATGTTTTTATTTTACATTTTTTATGGGGAATAATTGTAAACATCCTGATATAATTTCATACAATAGAAAACCAAAGATATGCTGTGTGCTCAAATGTTCTCGTTCGGGCAAGGAAATCTTATAGTAGTACTGTAACGTAGTATACGTTACAGTAATGTATCTTATCACTTGTATGCTGACGACATCCAGCTGTACTGTTCTTTTCGAACTTCTGAGTTCCATAAATTGACTGAACTCAGAAACTGTCTGTTGGACATCAAATCATGGCTGAACGACAATTATCTGCAGTTAAATGCAAATAAAACCGAGACTCTTATCATTGCCCCTGATGATAAAATCCAAATTATCCAACAGCATCTTACGTTTTTAAATCTTTCAGTTAATAAGAACATCAGAAATTTGGGTGTCGTCTTTGATAGTTCTTTATCTTTGGACAGTCATTGTAAATTGTTAGTTCGAAATTGTTTTTATCATCTACGAAACATTTCAAAATTACGATGTATTGTATCACAGAAGGAACTGGAGATGATTGTTCATGCTTTTATTTCGTCTCGGTTAGATTACTGTAACAGTCTTTTAATGGGTCTGAACAAATCTTCTTTAGCTCGACTTCAGTCTGTGCAAAATGCTGCAGCAAGGCTGCTAACTAGAACCAATAGAAGAGCTCATATCACTCCTGTTCTGGCCTCCCTGCATTGGCTCCCCGTGCATTTCAGGAGTCATTTTAAAATTTTGGTTTTAACTTTCAGGGCATTGCATGGTCAGGCTCCCAAATATTTATCGGACCTTTTGAAGCCTCTCCGTCCCACCAGGACTTTGAGATCTTCAAATCAAATGCTACTGATGGTACCAAGAACGTATTTTAAAACACGTGGAGACAGAGCATTCCAAGTGATGGCCCCGAGGCTTTGGAACGCTCTCCCTCTGTCACTGCGCAGCTCAGACTCTATCGACTCTTTTAAAAAAGATCTTAAAACGTATTTATTCAGACTGGCTTTTAATTAATTTTATGTATTTTTTCTCTTTTTATTTTTGCTTGTGAAGCACTTTGTGATGTCAATGTCTGTGAAAGGTGCTATATAAATAAAGTTTACTTACTTACTTACTTACTTACTATAGTGCTTGAATATTTGAATAAAGAATCTTTTTTGTTACCAATCTTAAAAAATGAAAAAAATTTAAATTTAAATCCATGTAAGACACGTAAGCATTACTTTCTGCTGAGATCTCTCTCTCTTAAAATAGAAACGTTTCTGCAGTGAAATAAAGAGAATACTGTAATTTCACCCCAAGTAAAACATTTACACCTGCTAATTTTTTTTTATTTTTTTACAGATACATAGGTAGGACATCAACTGGCAGCTCGCAGATGACTTAAGTCAGGCCCACCAATGAGTCCATTAATAAAATGAATACATAAATTAGAAAACATCCGTGAGAGAAACCATTAAATACAGTAATTTGAATTGGCAAATACTTCAGTCAGAGGCCATCCTGTGCCCAGCTCAGTTTACATTTTCATGAGCATTCGAAAGAACACTTCAGGAAGAGACGCATCGCACTCGCTTTCAGCCCAGCTGAGTTCTGCTCCGCCTCTTTTAGTTCTGTTCAAAGCTCACACCTGAACACAACGTGGACGCTTCTCCTAGATTTATGAACCGCTGGAGGAAGATCTGGTCTGTGCAGCCATTTCATAGCAAATGAGAACTGGTTCTTAATTGTCCTACCTGGAACATGTCGGTCATTCAGGGGACATGAAAAACGGTCAACGTTTTTTATTTTATTTTGAAAAGCATAGAAAAGCATAAAGATTTGGCAAGTTAGATAGATGACAATAATATTTATGTTAAATAGGAGGCATGGTGTATCATTATTGTTTTTAATATTGCTTCACCTTAGAATATCAATAATTTTATTGAAAAGAAATGAATCTTGAAATGTAATTTCTTAGAATTACACTTTCTGGTTCTGTTTATTGCATTTATGATTCAATGCAGCAAAATAAACACATTTAAAAGGTAACACATCGTTATAATATTTGCTTTATTTACATAATGACTTCAATTGCTGGAACCGTGGCCCCCTGAGCAGTTTGGTTGAATAGCCCTGTCTTTATACCTCTAAAACCTAGAGGTGAACCCAAAGTCGTCTCTCCTAATGAACAATCCTACTCAAGTAGTTTGTGCTTCTAATCACCCTTTAAATTGAGAATAAAAGTGTCAAGCATGCATCTTCTGCAGTTGCTCAGCATTTTATTTTATTTTTATAAACACTATCAGCTCTGTTAGACTGGAACAGGAACACAGATACTTTGGCACTGGCTGTACGGTACTATTTTAGCACTTTTTCTTTACAACTACGCTGAATAACAATGACAGATACAGTATATGTTTTTAATGTTATTTACCAACATGGCTGACAGTTCAATATATGATAATTCCTCTCAGACAGGTGTGCTAACCTGCAGTCAGACTGTTCCTCTGCTTGTTGAATTCTGCCATAGTTCGACAATTCTTCCAACACTTCTTTATGGCCACCTAGTAAAAAGAAGAAGATTAATGTAAAAAGGTGAGTTCAGGTTCACAGATTAAAACACACCAATCAACTACAAAAAGGAAGTGTGAAACATTCATTGTGTTACGTAGCTATAAAGTCAATTATGTCTAGAATTGTTCCAGAAGGTTTGGAAAACACAATGGTGAGTTTGAGGTATTGAATTAACCTCCAGGATTTCTAGATGTTAATTTAACATCTGTGGGATATACTGGAGAAACAAGCCCAAACTAGGAATGCGCGATATAAACGGTACACGGTAGAAACGATAGACATTTAGCCTACGATAGAGATCTGTCTTCTACCGGCTAACCGCAGTAATGCTGTCTGATGTAAAATCAGAGTTGTCAGATTTAATCTTTACTTTTTTTAGTTTAAAACTGTGCATAAGTGGTGTTGAAGTGTACAATCAGAGTTGTCAGAGTTAATCGTTACTTTTTTTGTGTTGAAAACTGTGCGTAAGTGGTGTTAAAGTCTTTTCTTCGAGTGCTAAGTAGCGAAGCTATAAGCTAACTACGTCCGGCTTGCCGTAGTGTTGCCATATTCAGATGCATGCGCAAAACGCTGTGTTCTGTTGAAAGTTTTTTTTTTTTGTCGAAAGTTAAAGTAAGCGTTGGTCAGCTTTAGAGAAACCTGCCCTCTGATCTGTGAACAGAACGCTGTGTTGTGTGAGTTTACTACAAGACCCTCTGGTCAAAGCCACAGAGGAAACTGGCTATATGCCACGGGTAGTGGTGACGTACTTCCGTTAAAATACAACCCACGTCCGCCTCTTCCAGGTCCCATCCACTGCTGTTGTTGTTAGCGTTAGCTCCTAGTAGCAGACCATGACAACGACCCGATACGGGAAGCGGCTGCGAGCTACTGGCACTACACGTGACTTCCGTTGTGTCTACCAACCGGTGGGTGCAGCTGTTCCGTTTCCCTGCTGAGGAGGGGTTAGGGCGACAATGGATCGTGGCTATCCGAAGGGAAATCGTCGCTATAGATTTATGTATGTATAGATTTATTATTTGTGTGTATGTACAGTAGATGTTTTATTTATTGTATTTACCGTACTTATTTTTGTTCGTGACATTTCTGCTAACCGGAAGTGCGCCGCCCGGATAATGCATATGGAAGTATTGGAACGGGAGTACGTGGCATATAGTCTACTGGTTGCCTTGTCAGCTCTCCTTAAAGCTGAAGGAGACGCCCACTAGAGGATTGGAAGGTGAAGTGTTTTCTTTTTTTTTTTCAAAATATATTTATTTGAGTTTTTACAAAATAAACACAACATTCATACAATAAACAGACTAAATAAAATACCCCCACCCAAATAATAAAAAAAAAAAACAATCACAATACAATCAAAAAACAAGGTGTCTCATATTTCTTTTTACATTGTTCATTTATTTTTTTTATGAGTTCAACTATAGATGTCTTCTCGTATTATTGTCTTTGGAAACTGAGGTCAGCACGTTCTTCAATTGCTTGCATTTTCATTTAAAGTGTCCAAACTTTTTACATACATAATGAAGGGGTTCCAAACACACTCAAACAGTTCTTGCTTGCCCTTTAACACATACGTTATCCTTTCTAAAGGAAGAGCTGATAACATTTGTTGTAGCCATTGATTTGCAGTAGGTCTATTCACGTTTTTCCAACATAACGATATACATCTTTTTGCATTAATCAAACTTAAATTAATAAACATTTGTTCATTATTAGTGTAGTTATGTCTTTCAGGATATAGCCCGAACACAAACAATTTTGGGTCCAAAATTATTTGTTTAGAAATGATTTTTTCAATTATATTTTTTACTTCTGTCCAAAATAACATAATTTCCCTGCAATACCACATACAATGTACCAGAGTCCCTTTATCCTCCACACACTTTGAACAAACATCAAGTATCTCCCCATTGTATTTATTGAGGTCTACAGGAGTTATGTAAACCTGCATTAACCACTTGTATTGAATCATTTTTAAAGCTGTATTAATAGAGCTAGTGTGGGCCAGATTACATGATATTTGCCAATCTTCCTCTGATAAGTCCATCTTCCTTCCAAGCATTAAGTCTATCATGTGATACTTCAAGCGAATGGGATGTCAATAAATGATAAAAATCTGATATTATACCTTTTTTTTTAAACTATCTTTTGTTAGCATTTCTTCTAAAGTTGACTTTAGAGGTTTTGTCAGCACATTGTTCTGTGTTGTTTTTATAAAATTTCTGAGTTGAAGATATTTTAAAAAATGATTCTTATTTATATTAAATTTATTCTGTAACTCTTGAAAGCTCATTAGTGTGTCTGAGTTTGATTCATATAGATGTTCAATCATTTGGAGACCTTTATCCTTCCATTCTTTAAATGTTGAGTCCGCTCTACCAGGTATAAAGAATTGGTTTCCCCACACTGGGCTGAATAAAGATAAGTCATTCGATTCGTTTAGAATTTTTTTAACATCTCTCCATACTCTAATTGTATTTTTAAGAAATGGGTTTTTAGTTTGTTTTAGGAGCTTCAATATTGAATTGGAGTACAAATATGCTGGGAGTGTTAATGTTAAATCCTGTGCTTCCATATCAGCCCAATGTGGAGAGTCTTTTCTATAATAAAACATCATAGACCTAAGATGTACAGCATAATAGTACCAGTGGAAATTAGGGCATTTCAAGCCTCCACGATCATACGGGAGGTACAGTAATGTTAAGCGTATTCTGGATTTCCTATTTTTCCATAAGAAACGTGTCATCATCTTTCTTATTTGTGGAAAGAATTCAGGAGGAGGTGGAAGGGCAACATTCTGAAATACGTAGAGCACTTTTGGTAGTACCGTATATTCATTTTGATTAAATTTACTCTTCCAATCATAGATATTGGCAATGGCATCCATCTTTCTAAAGAATCACCTACTACTTTTAATATGGGTTTATAGTTAATTGCGGATATCTGTTCAATATTTGATGAAATGTGTATTCCTAAATACTTAAATTCATTTACTATCTTAAACTGTTGTATTTCTGGAGTTATATTAATCTTTTCATTCTTATCAAGGAGTAACATTGAAGATTTGTTTTTATTTATTTTATATCCCGATATCTCGCCATATTGTTTGATTATGTCCAGAATATGTTTTATTGAGCTACTTATTTTAGATACAAATAGAATAACATCATCTGCAAACAGGGAATTCTGTGTTCATTGGATCCTACTTTGATTCCATAAATTTGCGGGTGTGAACGAATAGCAATAGCAAATGGCTCTATTGCCAGAGTAAATAACAAAGGTGACATTGGGCATCCTTGTCTGCATCCTCTACTGATCTTTATTGGTTTAGATATATTTCTGTTTGTTATAATTTCAGCTGAAGGGTTACTATATAATATTTTCACCCATTGGACAAACTTATTTCCGCAATTAAACTTTTCCAATACCTGAATAAGAAATTCCCAATCTATCCTATCAAATGCCTTGTGAAGTGTGAAGGTGAAGTGTTTTCAGTGTAAAATGCTGCTCTGTTACTGTTCATTTCTTAAATGACAATATTGGGAACTGTTAAGAGTTAACAACATATTCTTTAGTTTAAAACTTATGGCTAAAACTACACAAGATACATTTTGCACTGTTTTGCACTACAAGAAAGAAGCCTAATGCTTGAGTTGTTAATTATTTAAAAACTCTCTGGACCTAGTAGTGAAATTTTCTTAATAGAGATTATTTTGTGGTATAGCAGTTTTCAAAATAAATTATGGCAAAAGGACACCCTATGCTTTTTTTTATCATTCATATTGCAAGTTGCAAACCTGAGGAACTTCCTGTGTTTGGGGACGATCGGTATATGGAAGTAAGCGTCTCTGAGATCGATTGATACGAACCAGTCCCCTGCCGTCACATTCTCGAGGACGCGCTTCAACGTTAGCATATGAAAAGAATGTTTCATAATGTAGTTGTTGAAAAAAGACAGGTCTAAAATTGGCCTGAGACCTCCTGATTTCTTTGGAACAAGAAAATATTTTGAATAAAATCCGTTCATTTCCTCGTCGGGAGGGACCCCGGAAATGACGTGTTTCGCCAAAAGTTCCTGTAGTTCCAATCTTAGCGCCGCCCCCTGTGCAGAGAGGAGAGTTTCGTCTCCAAAACTCCGTTGAATCTGGGTGGCGTCATCGCAAACTGTAGAGTGTAACCGTCGCGAACCAGACGCCGTAACCATTTGTTCAGAGAGCAAGTTTGCAGCCAAACCGCTCTGTGATCTGTCAAGGGGGCAGCCATCTTGTTCTGCTGCCTGAGTAGACATACTCTGGCCTCTACCGCCGCCAAGTGGACATAGTCCGCATTGGCCCAAGGGAAGCCGGTCTGAAAAGGGACGTTTACTAAACGCTGCCTCACGGGTGCAGCACTGACACACGTTTGACTCATGTGAGCATGAGAAACGTCTTTTTTGAGACGGGTCAGTGATATTACCTGTTGCTTGAGTCGTTGTAGAAAAAGACAGAAATGTCCTGGCTGGAACTAAATTGTCCAGGCCAGGCTCATGACAGTTAACTGTATTAACAAAAGCGGATGTTTGTCTGGCCTGCAGACAGTCACGTACACATGCCCCCGTCTTCGTACGGTGAGGCGGGGCTGGAGTGGTTACAGGGGGAACATCGAAACCACTTGAAGCTCGGCTTTGTGTGAAAGAATGTGCTTGGTTTGTATTGCACGAACCTGAAGATGCGTTCACGGACCTCAGAAAAGAGGAAACCAGCGTGTCTGAGTAAAAAACACTGTTTTCAAAGACAGATTCTTTATTTTCAGAAGCCAAAACATTGCAGAACACATCCCCTGCACACCGTCATTTTTTCATCATGTCCTGCTTTGCACCCTGGTGCTGGCTGGACCATGAGGTCTGCTGGCGACCCCTGCCTCTGGAGCTCCCGGCCCGCTGGTAGTAGGGAGCCGGATGTCCTCTGGATGGAGCTGGTGTGTGCGGCACAGCGAATGTCTTTGACGGGGATGAAAGTCTCTGCACGCTGCGATACGCCTTGCTCTGCTCCCTAGGGCGCACCGGACCGTGTGAAGCTCGAGGGTCTGCCCGCGGCGGAGCAGCGTGCTTCCTCACCTGCTCGAGGGCGTCCGTGGATGAGCGCAGCTGCTCGAACACAGTTCGCCGAACAGACCCAGCGTCGAGATCGGCCCCTCCAGAAGCTGCCGCTTGATCTCCTCTGTGATGGTGGGGCACAGCTTGAGCCACACCTGATGTTGGAGCAGCATAGCCCACGCTGTGATCCGCGCAGATCAGGTCGCCAGTGCTCCGCACAGGTTGGTGATGGCGTCCAAAGCTGCTCCTGCGTTGTCCTGCGTCGGCTCCCGCCCGACTCCAAGCGCGAGGAGCGTAATGTTATTTGCCGCGGCACCGACCTGAGAAGCACACTTGTGGATACAGTCCTGCATCTTTGTAGAGAACTGATCTGCAGGTGTGGGTGGTGTCGCAGGTTTTCCCACAAGTTTTGCGGCTTTTAGGCCAAAAACCGCGGACAAACTTTGCTCCAGTGGTGGAACCGGGGGGAAGGTCTGGTCCGTCAGTCCCTGGACCTTTGTCACCGGCACAAATGAGGAGACAGGCGCCCTCATTTTTAGCGGTTCACGTCCTTCAGCCTGCAGCAGAGAGAGGATGTCCGGGACGCACGGCCAGATCATCTGCGCCTGGTTCACAGGCTTCGCAGCGAACCGTCCCGCCAGGAGTGGTGTCGCAGACGTCTGTGTGGTGCATTCAGGGACCGTCATGCCGCATGTACCCGCTGCCCACCTGATGATGTCCGGCAGCGCATTGGCCAGGTTGAAGAGAGGACCTGGCTCGACCGTGTCGGGGTCCGTTAGTCCTGCGCCCTCAGGAGACGGAGCCCTGCTGCTGCACAACTCCACATCAAAGAGCTGGCGGGTCACTGGATCGTGGTCCGCTGACGGGCCAGCTGGCATCTGGGTGGACGTGGCGGTCATGCCGACCACGGCTGCTCCCTCGGTGGAGGGTATTGTCGGTTCCACGCACTTCAATAGAAGTGGGGCAACACGACTGCTAGCTCCTTCCTGCTGGGGAATGAAGGGTGAGACCGGTCCCGAACCCCCAGCGGGGGAGAGACCGGCCTCGCTAGCTACACCCGTGGACGCGTAGTCCGTCTCCTCCAAGAACCACAGAGGGGGCGGAGCGACCACCATCGGCCGAGCCTCCGCTGCCGTCCGGGCAGTGAGGTCGAACCGGCGCTGCCTCTCGACTTGAGGCAGGAGCTGGCTAGAGGGACACTCGGGAGTCTGGACCATCACCTCCTGCGCATGTTCAAATCCGAGACACATCTCGCAACCAAGATGCAAGTCGGCCTGCAGCATGAAGCCGGTCTTGCATCCTGGGCACTTCTTGATGGATCTTCTGGTATCCATGAGTAGTAGAAATCTTCTCAATCGGCGTGAAAAATTTTTGGGAGCCGATTCTCGGTCAGCAACAGAATTAATAGCAGACCGAGGCGGGGCCCACGGTAGGTGGGCGTGGACTAGAAGTCTTCAGTGATTGGCGCGAAGCGCAAGGGTAAACCCACTAGGGCGTGGCTTAAAGGGCGACAGCTTGCATGAAATATAACATGTGTTTAATACGTAGATGTATATAAATTTTTTACACGTCATCACCATTGATTAGGGTAGAGAGGTGTCCTCCTTGGAAAATAGTACAGGAAACACTGATTGGTGCTTTCAGTTGCAGTCTCTAGCTAAGGTTGGGAACGCTGTGCACACCTGCTGTGCATATGACAGTTCAACCCGTCCTGCTTTGATTGGGTAAAACTACAAGCCCTTATGCATTTTAAGACCCAACCTGGCTCAACCCAGATTCTGTCCCAGGTTTTGAGCGAGATCCGGCAACACTGGTGACTAAGTGTGATCTCAGTGGATCTTATGTGGATTGATGCATGTGGAGAAACATGGGACAGTGCATTACAGCCTTTCTACGTGATGTAGCAAGCAAAATAAACTCTATTCCTTGACAGATATTGAATCCATGGGAGACTCTTTTTAAAGCTGCTGGTCCAGTATTAACCCAGTCAGAACCGGGTCATACCGGTAATTTAATTATGATCCTGTCTCTGAGTAGATCAAGAACGCCAGGACCAGGCTACATAAATATCTAACACTAGTGCCATGTCGTGTGGAGCCAATGATAGTTCAGACAGTGGCAAAGCACCATAAATATTAGTTGTGAGGCCATACTGTTATGGTTACCGTAATAAATGTATATATTTCCAGTTGCCTGATGTTACCTTCCAATGCCAGGTCCTGTGCATCCTTGCCCTGTGCATCCACCACTCCCACCCAGGCTGCACCATGATCCAGCAGCAGCCTGACAGCAGCTCTTTGTCCTGACCAGCTGGCACACATCACAGCTGTCCAAAGAAATGTATCCTGGGAACCAACAACAAAGAAACATTATGCAAATAGAATCAACATCTTTTCTGGGTTTAAAAACCAAAAAGAAACACTGAGTACTCCACCTGGAAGTTTATGTCGACCCCTTTAGACAGCAGCTCTTTGAGACCAGAGATGTCCCCCTCATGAGCACAACGCAGCAACTTGAGGCCCAGCAGCTCCATGGACCTTTCTGACAGGTTGACCTCTCTGTTTTGGTGTCCATCATTTTCAACAGCACTTCCTCTTTGCACCACAGACTCTGCTTGAGCCTGCTGCTGATGGTCCTGTACAACTCTTGACCCTTTACCCTCCTCTCTGACCCGACGCTCTCTGCCTTTAGCTTTGTTTAATCTTCTTGATTTACCTTGTTCTTTTTTATCTTTCATCAAATCTTCATAGAACTGCCTGGCCTCTTCTCCGCTAAGTTTGCAGTTTAATTTAGACCTAGAGGAATGGCCTGGTCGAATACTAAAAGCATCAGGCTTACTGGCAGGAATGAAACCTAAAGAAGCCATTACGAGCGACTAGCATCAGCTTTTTTTTCTTCTTCCAAGTTTTAGAAAAAAAAATCAAAATAAGCCTTTTTTAAAAATCTATTTGATTACAACATCGTGAAAATATTATATATCAGACTTATCGCGTCAGGAGCCTTAGCCTAACTCTATCTAGCATTAGCATTAGACCACCAAATACTTGTCCGCAGGCTAGTGAACGAACACTTCCGGTGATGGATCCTTAACAAAACCCAAATAGCTTCAATAAAGTCCAAATTAAGACATAAGCAAATTACCTAAATGAGCAGAAAAACAATGCGCTTCCAGGACTTCGAGTTCACTCGTAATGCTAATCTTTTCTTTGCCTTGTTTATTCCGGAAGTCGTCTTCTTTTTTGGCAGACTATTTTGGAGCATTACTGCCACCTGCTGGTTAGCGGTGTGAACTGTAATGGCGCTCGAAAAAATAAAATAAATCCATCCATACGAATGAATGATGAAAAATAAAATTAAATAAACGAATGCAGTACATTATTCCAGAAGTCAAAGTTTGACGTAAGTTTTGAATGATGCCACCTACCGGACTGGATGTTTAATTCTGCTGAAGTTTCACAGATATGTATGGTAAAGAATAGAGAGCTTAAAACTATTAAAAAGGCCAACTTAATACGTATACTGTTCTTATAACCATTGATTAAAAAAAAAAGTAGATCACTAGTTGCAAGTAAGGAAATTTTAAATCCTTATTTTTTTTATTTAAGAACTGTTGCCTCCTTCAGTCATTAGAAGGGTCTGTGAAAACATAATGGGCAGATTTTTAATACATTAAAGTCCTTCTTTCTGTACAGATTAAATTTTTTTTAACAGATTCTTGCACTTTTGGCCATTAAGCTTTTGTTCTCTGTGACTGTTTCCCACTCAGGCCTGCTATAACAATAACATGCATTTTTTTTAATTTGTCCAACAAAAAAGTAGCAATGATATATGTACAACAGATAACTGTTTTAGGGTCAGCAGTTAAATTACAGGCTGTATCGCCCTCGTGGACGTTAAAACTTTAATTTGAATGAACTGTTCAGTTATCTGCCATTAGGTAAAATTGTATTTGTAGCCAATTTTTTCTTTGATTACAACATACTGATTTTACTGTATTTTCAGTTACTTTTATGTAACTTTTTCCTTTCAGCTGCCCAATTCTGACAATGACCTTCTTCAGAGGTCACCACAGTGAGTGTGACTTCTAAATATTCAGTTTATCTTTGGGGCAAATCTTAGAAATGAGAAACTACACTCCTGTTTGAGGCGATGTCCTCACATTTTCTTGCATATTAAACTCAAGGCAGAAACTGGGTGAGTAAATGACAGTTTAATTTTCATGGCACAGTTTCTAAACATATTTACAAAACACTTGCAAACAAAGGCCCAATGAAAGTATCAAAATTATTAAAACTAAGCTAGTATGAAAACAAATGCTGATAAGAAAAAAAAACTTTTTTAACATGTGCTTATTGAGAATTTGTTTTCATTTGATCAACAATCTGTAGCGTCCAGTTTGTGAGACGAGGCAGTTTAACATAAAGCTCAACGAAAAGGAAACGTCAGGCACATGATTGAGAAATATGAGCAGCACAAAATCAACCAGCAAACACAGCTTACGTTTGTTTGTTCATACAGGCGTCTTTAAAGGAGTCATTAAAGTGGAAAGGGAACATTGCAACATCTCCTAAATGCTTGGGTTACACATTTCAACATTAAGCATTGTGACAGCAGAAAATAACTAAGCTTAAAAAGGTCAAAGCTAAACTGACAGTTTTTTTGTGTTACACTAATTGAGTGTAAATACATATTTGCTGTTCTTAAAAGTTACATTTCCACTAACAGATTGTAAACACCAGGTTTTATACATATAAACAAACATCTAGATGAATGCCTTTTCCAGCCTACAAAGTTAGTAACGTATACCACAACCTAAAATCAGAACACGGTGAAATGGACCTGCCATCCTGCACGTTTGAGATGGTCCAGATTTTTAAAAAGGGGCATTAAATGGCTTCTGCAGAACTTTATGACATGCTGAGACAATTCAGTCATTTAAAGCAGGTGTGATGGTGCAGGAAACGTCTAAAATAATGCAGATTGAGGAACAGAAGAGGGGACTCTAGTAGAGCAGGGCTATTCAACTGGTGGTCCGGGGGCCAAATCAGGTGATCTCAGTTCGGCTCACCAATGGGTTCATTTTTAAATAAAACTAGATTTTAAACCATAAAACAGACTCACTTAATGGATGTCTGGCCCCTGAGCTGAACTGTGGCCCCCTGAGCCAGTTTAGTTGAATAGCCCTGATCGTCTGAGAAAAACCATTCAGTGCATTTAGTTTTGTAGAGCAGCTCTCATGTTCAAGAGTTTCATGTTGCTGCTTCTCATCAGCATCAAGTGCTGTATGTAAATTGTCACAGATCAGAGCTGAATTCAATTCAATTCAGTTTATTTATATAATGACAGGTCGCAACAGAAGTCCTCTCAGGGCACTGGACAGAATTAAAATCAGACAAATGCCCAACAAAACATTTAAACTTTTATTTTTATGGATGGCCAATCTGTTTCAGGGAAGTGGCACAGCTCGTATTAATCTGTTTATTGACAAATGAACACCCATCAACCCTAAAAAGTACCAGGGAGATGACCTACTCTAAGTGTGATGAGGTCATGCTTCCAGTATAATTTAGCTTTTCCTCAACTAACACGTAATGAATCTAAATGTATTCCTACAATGGCTACAAACATGCAAAACACTCATGTGCTCGTTCAGTGAAAACTAAAACTTCACGTCGGTCACATCACCAAAGGTATTTTCTGATAATGGGTGAAATTTGCTCATGTGTCTGTTTCTGTCCCCCGTCTGTGTAAACGTCTGTCCACAGTGGGGACAGGAAAACGGTCTCTCCCCCGTGTGCGTCCTCATGTGAACGTTCAGCTTGTGTTTGCTAATGAAGCGCTTGCTGCAGCAGGTGCACGCGTGCGGCTTGTCTCCCGTGTGGTAGCGCTGGTGCATCTTCAGCTCCGTCATGCGTCCGTAACTCCGTCCACCTCATGTGAACGTTCAGCTTGTCTTTGCTAATGAAGCGCTTGCTGCAGCAGGTGCACGCGTGCGGCTTGTCTCCCGTGTGGTAGCGCTGGTGCATCTTCAGCTCCGTCATGCGTCCGTAACTCCGTCCACACTCGGGACAGTCGTAGCTGGGTCGCTCGTCCATGTGCTGCCTGCTGTGCAGCCGCAGCCCGCTGTGTGAGCTGAAGCTTTTCCCGCACTGCGAGCACTGGTATGGTTTTTCTCCGGTGTGGATGAGGACGTGCAGCTTGAGGCTGGCGGCCGAGGTGAAGCCGTTACCGCAGATGGAGCAGAGGTGAGGTCTCTCGCCGTTGTGGATGGTGAGGTGTCTCTCCAGCTTGTCCTTGTTCAGGAACGTTTTGCCACAGATGGGACAGGTCTCTGGCAGCTCCCCCTCGTGTATACTCATGTGCTCAGTCAGCTCGATCAACGTGGTGAAGGCGTAGACGCAGCGAGTGCACGAGTAGGGCCTCTCCCTCTTGATCTTCCTGTGTTTGAGGGCGTGTTTGTCCAATTCCTCCTTCTCCTCAAACGTTTCGATGCAGCAGCTGCACTGGTGAGGCCGCTCCTCCGTATGAGTCCGCAGATGATATTTAAAGGCGATTAGCTTCAAAAAGACAGCGTCGCAGTGTGGACATCTGGATTCTCGTCTGTCGTGGACCATTAGGTGTCTCTTATAGTGAGTCATCTTGAAGAAGTGCTTGTGACACGTCGAACAGTAATACTGCTCGTTTTGGTGGCTTTGCTCATGTTTCTTTAGCGCGTACTCCACCTTGAACTTCTTCCCACAGGTGCTGCAGGGGTACGTTTTGTTATGGACCGCCATGTGCGCCTCGAGTTCTCCCGCGCTGTCGA
>JBBPBX010004476.1:0-33518 GCA_038048925.1 Garcialebias charrua | reverse complement strand
TCGTCTGAGAAAAACCATTCAGTGCATTTAGTTTTGTAGAGCAGCTCTCATGTTCAAGAGTTTCATGTTGCTGCTTCTCATCAGCATCAAGTGCTGTATGTAAATTGTCACAGATCAGAGCTGAATTCAATTCAATTCAGTTTATTTATATAATGACAGGTCGCAACAGAAGTCCTCTCAGGGCACTGGACAGAATTAAAATCAGACAAATGCCCAACAAAACATTTAAACTTTTATTTTTATGGATGGCCAATCTGTTTCAGGGAAGTGGCACAGCTCGTATTAATCTGTTTATTGACAAATGAACACCCATCAACCCTAAAAAGTACCAGGGAGATGACCTACTCTAAGTGTGATGAGGTCATGCTTCCAGTATAATTTAGCTTTTCCTCAACTAACACGTAATGAATCTAAATGTATTCCTACAATGGCTACAAACATGCAAAACACTCATGTGCTCGTTCAGTGAAAACTAAAACTTCACGTCGGTCACATCACCAAAGGTATTTTCTGATAATGGGTGAAATTTGCTCATGTGTCTGTTTCTGTCCCCCGTCTGTGTAAACGTCTGTCCACAGTGGGGACAGGAAAACGGTCTCTCCCCCGTGTGCGTCCTCATGTGAACGTTCAGCTTGTCTTTGCTAATGAAGCGCTTGCTGCAGCAGGTGCACGCGTGCGGCTTGTCTCCCGTGTGGTAGCGCTGGTGCATCTTCAGCTCCGTCATGCGTCCGTAACTCCGTCCACACTCGGGACAGTCGTAGCTGGGTCGCTCGTCCATGTGCTGCCTGCTGTGCAGCCGCAGCCCGCTGTGTGAGCTGAAGCTTTTCCCGCACTGCGAGCACTGGTATGGTTTTTCTCCGGTGTGGATGAGGACGTGCAGCTTGAGGCTGGCGGCCGAGGTGAAGCCGTTACCGCAGATGGAGCAGAGGTGAGGTCTCTCGCCGTTGTGGATGGTGAGGTGTCTCTCCAGCTTGTCCTTGTTCAGGAACGTTTTGCCACAGATGGGACAGGTCTCTGGCAGCTCCCCCTCGTGTATACTCATGTGCTCAGTCAGCTCGATCAACGTGGTGAAGGCGTAGACGCAGCGAGTGCACGAGTAGGGCCTCTCCCTCTTGATCTTCCTGTGTTTGAGGGCGTGTTTGTCCAATTCCTCCTTCTCCTCAAACGTTTCGATGCAGCAGCTGCACTGGTGAGGCCGCTCCTCCGTATGAGTCCGCAGATGATATTTAAAGGCGATTAGCTTCAAAAAGACAGCGTCGCAGTGTGGACATCTGGATTCTCGTCTGTCGTGGACCATTAGGTGTCTCTTATAGTGAGTCATCTTGAAGAAGTGCTTGTGACACGTCGAACAGTAATACTGCTCGTTTTGGTGGCTTTGCTCATGTTTCTTTAGCGCGTACTCCACCTTGAACTTCTTCCCACAGGTGCTGCAGGGGTACGTTTTGTTATGGACCGCCATGTGCGCCTCGAGTTCTCCCGCGCTGTCGAAGGTTGCGTTGCATTTTGGGCAAGTCCCGCTGTTTTCTTTCATGTGAACCTCCAGGTGTTTGTTGAGGTCTTCTGGGCACAGGAAGTTCTTCTGGCAGTCAGGGCACGTGTACAAATCAGCGTTTGCCGCTTTGCGATGGCTCATCATGTGTCTTTTTAAATGGTACAAGCGACCAAACTCTTTGTCACAATCGCTGCATTTGAGGTTTCCAGGTTTGGACTTGACCTTCCTGTGCAGCTTCAGGTGGTTCACGAGCGCAGCGCGCCCTTTGAACTGCTTATCGCACGCCAGGCACGTCAAACCGTCAACAGCGTGGGCTTTTCGATGGATTTTCAGGTCCAGCCAAGTGTTAAAGCTCTTCCCGCATTTGGCGCACACGTGATTTCCGAGGTCGTGCTGGTTCCTAACGTGTCGGGTCATGTGGTAGGACTGGCTGAAAGCCTTAGTGCAGACTGGGCAAGTGAATGGTTTCTCCTTGGAGTGAGTCCTCATGTGGCGAGCCAGTTTGGCCGGACCTCTGAAACACCTGTTGACGCAGACAGGACAGAAATGGCCTTCTGTTTTGGACACGACCTGATTCTCGCTTTCGTCTTCCTTAGATGTTGCTTCGTCAGCGCTCTCATCTTCGGACGAAGCCCGAACTTCAAATTCTTTACCGCCAGAATCAGCATCTAAAGAAGCGGCACCAGCTTCAGTCTTTACTTGGACCCCACCAGCCTGATGGGAATGACGACGGTCAGTTTCAGAAGACGAGTCGTTGGTGTGACTACAAAGCTCATCTTTGTCAATGGATTGTTCGTTACAATCCGGGCTGAACACAGCTTGGGACTTGTGTGTGTTCTTGTGGCTTGCCAACTCAGAACAGCTCGTAAAGCTTTCCCTGCACGTAGGACAGAAGTACTGACCCCCGTTGTGCTGGTTCCTCATGTGTCGGGTCATGTGGTAGGACTGGCTGAACTTCAGATCGCAGCACGGACAGATGAACGGCTTCTCTTGTGTGTGACTCCTCATGTGTCGAGCCAGTTTGTCTGGGCCTTTGAAATGCCTGTCAACACAGAGAGGACAAACGTGTCTTTTTGTTTGCGTCTTTGAGGACGTCGTCGTAGTGCTTTTCTTCCTTGCTTTTCCAGATGTGCTTTTGGAGTTACTTTGTCCTGTCGCAGGCTGAAACTCAGATTCTGCAGTGTCTGAATCAGTATCGTCAAGCACTTCTTCCTCTTTGGTTTCTTTTGGGTCAGCCAGTTGAACACTCTGACCTCCATGTCTGTGCGTCTTGACGTGACTACAAAGATCATCGTTGTTGGTGAATTGTTCGTTGCAGTCAGGACAGAACAGAACTTGGGACTTGTGTGTCTTGTGGTGTTTTAGTAAGTCTGCGGAGCTTTCCAAGCTTTCTCCACAGACGGAGCAGACAAACTGGCCCGCGGCGTGCAGGTTCCTCATGTGTCGGGTCATGTGATCGGGCTGGCTGAATCTCATTTCGCAGACGGGGCAGGTGAACGGTTTTTCCTTCGTATGAATCCTCATGTGTCTGGTGAACCTGTCTGCTTTGTTGAAGTGCTTGATACAGAAGGGGCAGTAAAAACCTTTCTTTGTAGTCACAGGAAGGACATTCCCATGACTGTTGCCGTCTTCTTCTGTCATTCTAAATGTTGATGAGGTGTCATCATCACCTGCTTTACTGCAATCCAGATTCTCCACAGCCTGAGGTCCATCTTGACCATTACCGTGGTCGTTCTCATCCTCGTCTCTAGTTGAAGCCGTTTCTCTCACAAGCGGCTGCGTTTTATTTTTTTCCTCTCCACGACGAGGCCTACCTCTTTTGCGTTTCACCGGTACTTGACCGGCCTGCTGAGAGCTTCCGCCCTCCGTTTGAGACGTTGAGTCGTTTGTGTGCGACTTGATGTGAGTAGAAAACTCACCTATGTCGGTGAACAGTGCATAGCACTCTGGACAGAACAGAACTTTGAACTTGTGCGTCTGATTGTGCATCCTCAATTCGGCCAAGCTTTCGTGGCTCTCCCCGCAGGTGGCGCAGACGAACTGGGCCGCGTCATGCTGGTTCCTCATGTGTCGGGTCATGTGGTAGGACTGGCTGAATCTCTTTTCGCAGACTGGGCAAGCGAACGGTTTCTCCTGCGTGTGCATCCTCATGTGTCTGTTGAGCTTGTTCACATTGTAGAAGCATCTGTTGTTGCATAAGGAACAGCAGAGGGCTTGTCGTTTGGTTGAAGACAGGACAACGCTTCCATTGCTGCCGTCTTCCTCCATTCTTTGGAACGTTGAGGTGCTGTTACGATCATTTACTTTATTGTGATTATTCTCATCCACGGCTTGAGGTTTATTTTCATTGTCGCTGTAATACAGCATATCATTACTGTAGTAGTAGTCGTCTTTGAGCGTAGAGGAGTTTGTTTGGGTTTTAGTCACTTGTGGCTTTGCTTTAACCCTTTCCTCCCCACGACGAGGTCTACCTCTTTTGCGCTTTATTTGAACAGTGGGCTCTAAATACTCGTCTTTGAGCGTAGAGGAGTTTGTTTGGGTTTTAGTCACTTGTGGCTTTGCTTTAACCCTTTCCTCCCCACGACGAGGTCTACCTCTTTTGCGCTTTATTTGAACAGTGGGCTCTAAATACTCATCTGTGAGCATAGAGGAGTTCGTTTGGGTTTTAGTCACTTGTGGCTTTGCTTTAACCCTTTCCTCCCCACGACGAGGTCTACCTCTTTTGCGCTTTATTTGAACAGTGGGCTCTAAATACTCATCTGTGAGCATAGAGGAGTTTGTTTGGGTTTTAGTTACTTGTGGCTTTACTTTAACCCTTTCCTCCCCACGACGAGGTCTACCTCTTTTGCGCTTTATTTGAACAGTGGGCTCTAAATACTCTTCGATGTCTACATTGACCTCGTGAAAATCAAGCCCAGAATCTTTAAAAAACGTTTCCAGCTCTTTAGCCATCGCCAGCGCTGAAGAGAAGGTCAGAGTCTCTTTTCTCATCTGTAACATCTCTCTGAGTTGCAGATTGTTGGTTTTCTCAATCAACTGATCCAGTAGAAGTTTTTCCTTTATGCTTCCACTACAGTTACAATGTCTCAGCAGTTCTTCCAGTGCCGAGACAAACTGGTCTACTGTCTCTCCAGGCATCTGAGCCCTTTGGTGGAACTTCAGGTGGTGCACTTGGGAGGCACGGTCGAGCCTGAAGTGGTCAGTCAGCGCTGAAATGGCAGCCGCGTATGTAGTGTCACTCTTGATCAGAGTTGAGAAGACGTGCTCTCCCTCTGAGCCGAGGGAGTTCCGTAAAAGCATCAACTTCGTGGAGTCGGCCAGCTCCTTTTCATCAAGAGCATGAATGTAGTGTTCAAAAGCTTTGAGCCATTTCAGCCACCGCATGGGTGGCTCACCTGGGTACGGCAGGAAAGGTGGAGGTGGAGAAAGGATTATAAGCAGCGGTTCTGGAAGAGGTTCTAAAATGATGCCGTCTTTCGTCTCTTCCAAATCCACCAGTCCACTAACGTCACACATGGTTACTTTGTATGTTCTGCTCACAGGAGGCAAGTGATGCTCCTTGTTTGAATGAATGAAGAGTTGAGTTAGGATGTCAACATTTGCAGGTCTTCAAACTCCAAATGTTTCTTGTCACTTTGGACGACTTTTGGAAACTGCAAAGAAGAAAAAAAGCACCTTTTAAATCAGCTTAATCTTGAAATAAATCTTAATCCAATATAACGCCAGCTTGGATACAGTTACAATTATGTGCATTATTATACTGGATGTTATTTTTTTTTTTGGGGGGGCTGCTTTCTTTTGCAGGTGTCGCCACAGCGAACAAAGCCGTACAACATTTTTTGACAATTGTTTTATGCCGTACATCAGTAGTTCCCAACCCTGATCGCTGAAGTACACTATGCTGCATGTTTTAGTTGTTTCTCTGCTCTAACACACCTGATTCAGTGATTTATTTACATTCTCAAGTTCTGCAGTTCTGTTAATCACCTAGTTACTAACACATTTGGAACAGCGTTCCTTGAGGACCAGGGCCGGGAACCACTGTCGTACATCCTTCATGAATCAGTCGGAAATTGAACCACAGCACTGACTACTGAGCCACCGCAGCCCAAGTTACCAAGAACCTACAAAAACTTCAATATATTCAAAACAGTGCAGCAAGGATCTTGTTGAGAGTTCGTAAATTTGAACATATTACGCCCATTCTCCATAACCTTCATTGGCTTCCTGTCGCCTACAGAATTCAGTACAAAACTGCTCTCATTACACATCAATGCTTACATGGAGCTTCACCAGATTATCTGAAGGATATTCTTATTCCATACTCATCCACCCGGTCGCTGCGGTCACAGAACAGTAATCTCCTTCACATTCCGAGAACCAAATTAAGGACCATGGGAGACCGGGCTTTCAGTGTGGCTGCCCCCCGCCTGTGGAACTCTCTTCCTGACTGTCTGAGAGCCCCACAGTCTGTGGTTGACTTTAAGAGCGGCTTGAAGACCTTTCTTTTCAACCGAGCATACTCTACCTCCTCATGATTCTACTTTTGATCTTAGTTGATATTGTTATTGATTTTACTTGTTTTATTACTTGTTTTATTGACATTTAATTCTGTTGCACCTTGTAGCACTTTGAGATTTTCATTAATGAAAAGTGCGTTATAAATTGAATTCATTATTATTATTATTATTAAGTTATTTTGGAAAATGCACATTCTTACAAATACTATCACATTACAGCTGAATTTAGTTTTCTAATCTTACTATACTTTTGATAGAGATTTGTCTATAGAAATTTCAATATAAGCACCTCCCAATAAATTTAGCAAAAACATTTAGCTGTGATTTCCAACCTTTTTTTCATTTTTACGCAAACACAAATAGGGGTGCAGAAAAAAAAAATCGATTTTTTTAAAGAATCTAGATTCTTAGTCCTGGCGATTCTGAATCGATTCTAAAAAATAAAAATAAATCGATTTTAAAACAAGTTTAATTTTGTATTTTTTCCGCTCCTGAGCGTACTGCATATTGCATTATGTTTCAGTTTGGCCGCCGTAGAATTTTGGCCGTGTAGGCCACCGTAGAGCAAGCTAGTTAGCCAGCTCCCTTTATCTGAATGGAGCCTGCTAGTATGGAGGAGGGAGACCGCGCGATACAACCCGCTCCTTCGTCTTTAAAAATAATTTCAGATCCTACAATGTTCTGGGGGAAGACAGAGCTTAAGAGAACGGTTCTGTTTTATTATATTTATTTTGAATCAAAGGACATAGATCAGTCAGAAGAGACTTCCTTTTAATTTGTGTTAATTCAGAATTAATTAACAGAATAATTTGTCATTTTTATGATTATTTGTATGGTGTATGTCTTAGTCAAAGAACTATGGCAAAGTTAAGAGATATGTCAATTTGTACTTTTCAGAGTTGTTTTAGAAATGTTACCACGTGAATCAGAGCCTAATCCAAGTACGGTAATCTTATAACTGGCGACTATTTGTCTGTCTGTTCTAAAAACAATCTTCTCTCCTACCCTGAGTGACCTTCATACGTTCTGTCTCTCTCTCACTGGTTAAACAAACCAATGAGAGAACTGAACGTAACTCTGCTCACACTCCCTTCTTAAGGTTTCACTTCCTGTCTGACACCTAGAGTCTGCTGGAGTAAGTCAAACTATGTTCTTCTCCTAAGAACTGAATGGACGTCTGTCTAAACGCCAATGACACGTCATCAGTTGGGGTTCATAGCACTGCTGGCTATGAGTCTGCCTTTGAGCTGAAAAGCTCCATTTGAATGAAATTTCCTCCAAGGAAAGTTTCATTCTGAAAAATCAAACCAGGAAATGCCGTTACTGCGGTCCGAGTTGAAGCATACGTCTGGAGACGCCGAAAACGGTAAAAGGACTGACCAGCTGGACCAAGGGAGATTGATCGTCTTCACGAGGTAACAAAGTCGTCAGATGCTTTGCCAAGTCATACCGACGTGTAGCTGAGATCGGCCGGAGAATGTGTCATTCCTGGTTAACTCATTATAAGATAACTCCCTGACTTTAACTTCTTTTATTCCTTCCATCTTCCTCCTAAACTTTCTCCTTAAACCTATCCTCCTAAGCCAGTAAACTTTAAGTTATATTTTGTGTAAGCATATCGCCCTTTAAAAGCTTCGCTTTGTTGGGTTTTATCCCTCGCGCTTCGCGCCAACATTGAAGACTTGTAGTCCACGCCCACCTGCTGTGGGCCCGCCCTGTGGTCCATTATAAATTGCCCATGGACCATTATTCTGTTCCCATTTTGTCTTCATGCTTGTACAACAAGAAAGACTCAACTATGTCCAATTTTAGGACCACTTTCAAGCCTTGCCCCACGTGCGTGGCAGGGTACATTTTGTCATCCGACCCGCATCCGCTATGCGAGGCTTGCCTGGGAGCTGTCCACGCTCGGCAAGCTATGGTTCCAGAGCCCTCCTGCCCCGCGTGTGGCTTTTTATCTGAGGAGGAGAGGGCGCGCCGGTTCAACCTCTTCAGCCTGGCGGTTGTCGAGTGTCAGCCGAGGGGAGACGTGAGTGTCGAGGATTTCATGGAGGAGCTGAACTCTCTCACGTCTCCCTCGGAGGCAGCTAGCTGTGACGGGGCTGTTCCCGCTTCACCGTTATTCTCCGGCGCTGAGAATGCTAGAGGCGGAGCTTCCACCTGTCCACGTGAAGGTGTGGAGCTCCCCCACCCTCCCACCAAAAGAGCAGAACCTGCCGGCGACCGCGGTCCAGCCTGCTTCGGAGGTAGGGACCCGGTGCAACCTCCACGCTCCATCATCGGCTCCACACACAGCAGAGCATCTTCGCCAGACGGACGTCCGGCGACTCCGCCGGAGACCACACCGAGCGCACACACCTCCATCCTCAGTGCGCTCCCTGAAATCAAAGATGGCAGCAGAAGTCTGCAATATGGAGGTGTCTGTGGCGGCCGCCCAGGCAGCTTCACCCCTGCTGGCAGGAAGGTTCGTCATGCAGGGCAGTGGGCACCAGGACACGATCTGGCCGTGCGTCGCTGACGTCTCAGCCCTGCTCCAGAGCGCGGCCAGCGAGCTGCTGAAGCTCAAGGCACCAGTTTCATCCTACGCCCAGATATCAAAAGTCCTGGGCGTCACGGACCAGTCTTTCCCCACTGTGCCCCCTCTAGAGCCTGCGCTGTCCGCTGTGTTTGGAGTCAAGGCGGCGAGGTATGTGGGCACCCGGATCACCCCTCCGACAGCCAACGACCAGCTTATGAGCAAGCTGACGGACAAGATCCATCAGTGCTCGTCACAGGTGGGAGCTGCTTCAAATAATGTCGCCTTGATGGCCATGTACTGTACATCTCACGCCAGACTGAAGATGACAACCTCGGGAAGGC
This sequence comes from Garcialebias charrua, assembly GCA_038048925.1. Classification (NCBI taxonomy): domain Eukaryota; kingdom Metazoa; phylum Chordata; class Actinopteri; order Cyprinodontiformes; family Rivulidae; genus Garcialebias; species Garcialebias charrua. Next base: position 24,647 of record JBBPBX010004476.1, on the reverse strand, counting down.
GGCAGACATAATAACAAATTTGTGTGCGGCGCTGGCTACGTGCTCAGCGCGCATCTCATCATGGGCCACTCTCCTCCAGCGTCAGCTCTGGCTCAAGCTCTCCCGGCCATCCCAGATGAAGTGAAGCGGCAGCTTCTTGAAGGGCCGGTGTCTGCTGACGGGTTATTTGGACCACACTTCAAAAATGTGTTTAACCAACTGCAGTCCTCATCAGAGGCGCTGGAGCAGGTCCAGAAGCACGTGACCCCCCAGCGACCAGAACCCCGTTCGTCTCATGGACCTGTACGGTACCGGGACCAGGCCAAGTCGTTGCGCCAGCAGCAAAAGCGGGCACCGCCTGCATCCACGTTCGCAGAGCCAGCACGACCAGCAGCTGCCAGGGGCCAACCGCCTCACTTCCAGAGGTCCAGACCCCCCCGTGGCAGAGGCAGGCAGTCCTCATGGTTGGGCCAGACCCAGGACATGAGGAAGAGATACTTTAAAAAATGATGGGGCGCCGGAGCTGTGCCGGATGTTGATGGTAGTAATTTGAGTGAGAGCAATAAAATTACTGTCACAAAAAACAGTGTGTTATTCACATGTGAGTTCATCTGTTTCTACCGACACATCTCCACAAATAAGTTCTGAGGTTGTTTCAAATCAGGTTTTTTCAAGCAACCAGAAGGTAAAGATGAGTTTCTGTCGTCAAGCAGTAGGTTGAATGACAGGTACCGAGTGTGGCGATGACAGGTCCTGACCTGATCAACATCATCAGGTCAGGACTCTGTGGTCTACACTCATCTCCAGGCTAGCGGTCACTCTTTCAGGGATGAAGATGTTCACATCCTTGATAGAGAGGAACAATGGTTTGAGAGAGGAGTAAAGGAGGCCATCTTTGTGAAAAGAAACTGCCCATCATTAAATAGGGGTGGAGGCCTCCGGGTTCAACTGTCCCCCTCTAATGCCTCATCCTCACCTAAAGCATATCGCGCTTCCAAAAATCTCCAAACGCACTGTACTGGCTGCTTGTCAACAGATGACTGTCCTCATCTAACGCGTCTGCAGTGGGAGGAGGAGCGTGTTGGTCCTCTTCCGGTGGTGTTTGTTTATTTCCGGTCTCAGAAAAATGGCGGACGCAATACGAAGAATTGCCTTGTTGTACTTAATCTACAAAGCAGCAACACGCAGACGCCGTGCACAACGACGATTCTGGATTCACCCCACATTAGAGAGGCGTCATGAATTCGGTGAATTTCACCATCTGATCCAGGAGCTGCGCGCAGACGAGGAGCGCTTTCAGCGGTACTTCCGTGTCACCCGCGCCCAGTTTGACGACCTGCTGTAAGTTTCTCCTCCANACGGAGTGCTGGAAACAAAACTGTCGTCCCCAGAACAGGGAATAATTCTCCAGTCGGAGCTGAAGGAGTTATTACTGATAAACGCCATTTCCAGAGTCCCCTCGGGAGAGGAAGAAACCGGTTTTTATTCAAAGTATTTCCTGGTTCCAAAGAAACCAAAGGGTTACAGGTCGATTCTGGACCTGTCATTTTTCAACAAATACATCGTAACTTGTCCCTTTCACATGCTGACGATAAAACGTGCACTGGAGTACGTGAATCACGAGGAATGGTTCACTTCAATCGACTTGAAAGACGCTTATTTCCATGTTCCTGTGATAAACAAACACAGGAAATATCTCAGGTTTGCATTTCAAGGTGCTTGTTACGAGTTCAATCGAGTCCCATTCGGGTATGCGCTCGCACCGTGCACTTTCAGCAAAATCATCGAGGCGACGCTTCACCCACTCCGTTCCAAAGGAATGAGAATATTATTTTATCTCGACGACACTCTGCTCCTGTCTCGCTCTAGGGCGGTGGCGGAAGCACAAACATCTGTACTGGTGAATCATCTGTCACAGCTGGGGTTCACAATAAACTGGAAAAAAAGTTCTGTGATCCCAGCTCAGAAAATCATTTTTCTGAAAGTGAATCTCTGCTCAGTCAGCATGACTGTCTTGTCAGAGCAGAGGAGGGACTCGCTGACGTCACTGCTCCAGCATGTACAGCCCGACAGGACAATAACAGCTCTGACTGTCATGAGGCTGTTAGGAACCATGGCTGCAGCTCACACAGTGATCAGGTTAGGTCTGTTGCACATGCGCAGTTTGTAGCATTGGTTTATCTGTCTGAGACTCGACCTGGTTCGCCACAAATGGCGTCGGATCACCGTACCACAGTCAGTGAGAGCAGACCTAGTTTTCTGGGGGAATCCCTGCATTCTATTGGATGGCTGCAGCTCACACAGTGATCAGGTTAGGTCTGTTGCACATGCGCAGTTTGTAGCATTGGTTTATCTGTCTGAGACTCGACGGTTCGCCACAAATGGCGTCGGATCACCGTACCACAGTCAGTGAGAGCAGACCTAGTTTTCTGGGGGAATCCCTGCATTCTATTGGAGGGAGTTCCCCTGGGCCAAGTGACGTCTCACGAGGCGGTCTTCACGGATACGTCTCTTTCCCGTTGGGCGGGACTTATCTGTCTCACTCGATGGGTGGGACGTGGCCGGCGGGCACGTCTTTTCACATAAACGTTTTGGAACTTATGTCAGTTCACAAAGTTCTCAAACACTTTGTTCATATGCTCAGGGATCAGAATGTGTTAGTTCACACGGACAACAGAGCCACGGCAGCGTACGTAAATCGCCAGGGCGGAGTCAGATCGCTCCAGCTGCTGGACGTGGCCAGAGAGCTGCTCTGTTGGGCTTGCGTTCACCTAAAATCATTGAAAGCAGCTTACATCCTGGCTTGCAAAACAAAGGAGCAGATATTATGTCCCACGGGGGACCGTAAGACAGAAATTGGGCTCTGTATCCCGAAATAATATCTCAGATTTGGAGCAGATTCGGGAGGGCGGAAGTGGACCAGATGACGTCTCGCGAGAGCGCTCAGTACCCCCTGTTCTTTTCCTTAAGTCCCCTGGACACTCCCCCACTGGGAGTGGACGCTTTTGCCCACAGACCGTGGCCAAAAACTTTGATTTATGCTTTTCCTCCAACCTCACTGCTACCAGCGGTCCTGGAGAGAGTGAGAGAGGAAAAGTTGTCAATGATCCTGATCGCTCCAGAGCACCTGAACGCACCATGGTTTCCGGAGCTGCAACAGCTGACGTGAATTGAAAAAGACTTCTGGACAGAAGTCAAAACGTTTTCTGCAACAAATAAAGTCCAGTTGATCCCGTATTGAACGCCTTTTTTTATTTGAGATCATGGAGGCTTCCCATGAGAGACAACGCTCTCCTACAGGCAGGAGGAGCAATAAAGTGTTTCCCTGTGGTAGGTCAACATCTGTTGGCCTGGTTATGGAACGTTATCACTTAGAAAATCTGGGGTTTTCTGAGGATGTTATTAGAACTATCCAGGGATCACGTGTCCAGTCTACAACGACTGTTTATGCGTCAAAATGGTCTGCTTTTCAGCGCTGGTGCCTGGATAAAAGCGTGGATCCTTCTTCATGCTCTCTAGGCTCCATCTTGTCTTTCCTACACCTGCTACTAGACAGGAATTTGGCTTTCAGCACAATTAAGATCTATGCTGCTGCTATTTCATCTTGTCATGAAGGTTTTAATGACAGGACAGTGTTTAATCATCCCCTGATGAAACGTTTTCTGAAGGGTGCACGCCGTTTGAGGCCAGTCTCTTGTTCACTGGCCCCTCAGTGGGACTTAATTACTGTACTGAGTGCATTAATTAAGGAACCCTTTGAGCCGATTGACCAAATTTCTCTGAAATTTTTGTCTTTTAAAACAGCACTGCTGTTGGCGTTGACATCAGCGAAAAGAGTAAGTGATATGGCAGGCCTGTCAGTTTCTCCTTCCCTTTTAAAGCTTCAAGGAGATGGAAGCTCAGCTGAGCTTCAACCAAATCCTGCTTTCATCCCTAAAATCATAACAACTGCTTTTAGGTCCCGTATCATCACTCTTGACGGTTTCTGTCTCCCTCCTCATGGTAATGAAGAGGAGAAACGGTTGCATTTGCTCTGCCCAGTCAGAGCACTTCAATGTTATGTAGCTCGCACAGCAGAGGTGCATAAATCTGATAGATTGTTTGTACATTTCAGGAAACAATCTCACCTCACCTCCGGCCTTCAGCCTTGTAACAAATCTATAGGCCGTTTGTGTAATTAAACACTTACGAGGTCAGTTTACTGACTTACCTATAGTTTGGATGCGCAGGTCTGAGCAGACTTTTATCTGCACAAACATGCCACCAATTCACGGGGTCTCAACTTTTTCAGAATAAATCAATAAATCTGTGATGTGATTAGCCAGAAATGTAATTTCACAAGAGACTTCAACTTATGTTGGTCTACCAGAAAATAGACCTTTTATTGAAACTATCACAAAAATTACATTAAACATTTGTATCGATATTAGCTCTGATTTAATAACTACGTTGACAAGAATTCAAATTAAACAAACAGACAGTTAGGAACTTAAACTGTTGGTACATTTACTTGACAGATTAATAGCTTATGAAAAATAAGAAATAGGAGGAAGAAATAAAGTGAAAGCTAAGTTAACCGAAGTTGATTATTTTGAGCAGACAGGGTGGCACTTTTTCCCCACCCGAGCAGAACTGCTGGGCTCCCGCACGTTCAAGCACACCACGACTCGTTACCTGTTGACGGTTCGTCTCTTGGAGATAAGAGTGGAGAAGTGTCTGGACTCAACACGTGGATGAGTTTGTCCAACGGCCGTCCAGTTGAAACTTCAGCGTGTGTGGCTGATTCACGATACGAGGAAACTCGCCTCCCTCGGCAGGGAACAAAGGTCAAGCGCGCTGACTGACTTTCAAAATAAAACTTCCGAAAACAACTTCTTTCAGAAATGAGTGTTTGGAGGCACAGCAAGGCTTTGCCGTGACTCCAGCTGAGACGTGGGTCTATTTTACACACTGACCGGAGCGTCTCCAGCTTTCCCAGAGGAGAGAAGCAGGTTGTGACTTAGTTCTCCCCAAAAGCACTAAAGAAGAAAAAGCAGGAAATGACCTTTATATGGGAGGCGGGGTCTTCCTCACCTCCTTAATGACTACTGGCTGGTTTTAATAAAATAAGAGATGGGTTTTCATCTCATAGGCAGAATGGTCTCTATAGACAACAGGAAAACTGTTTACAAAATCGGCCAGATGGCCTGCTTGTGAGCACAGAGAATGTTATGGCTAACTTCATAGACAAAACAGAGAAGGGAACAGCTAACAGTTTACCCTGAACTGTGTCTTAGAATCAGAGCCTGCTTGCTCTGCAGAAATGAGACCAGCAGGTCAAACTCATGCAAGTAACAGATCATCATTAAAATGACAAAATATACTGTAGATCAATTCTGAATTAACACACATTAAAAAGAAAGTTCAATCTGATTAATTAGTGTCCATTAATTCAAAATAATTGTAACAAAAATAGTGTCCTTGAGAGCTTCAAGAAAGTCTAACACAGAGAGTTTCAGAGAGATGTGGAGAGGCCCACATCCCATACGGACATGAGGGTGCTATATCCCTACAGTCCCCCTTTTTGGAAATCATCGCCTGTCCTTGGAGATGAGTTCCAACACGAAAGGATACCACCGAATGTCTCTGACCTCTATGTAATCCAGCAAGTGGAAAAAAAAAAAAAAAAAAAGTTCAAAATTATACTCCCATAATGTTTTTGGAAATTCCATACTGTTCGTAGGTAATCCCATTGCGGTAAGCTTTCAATCCTTTGGAAAACATAGTCTGTTAACCCATGGAAAACTGAGTCTGTGATCCCTTGGAAACAAAGTCTTATAATCCACAACGGTAAATCCACAACGATGGGGGTTATTGATTTCATCAGCAAGAATGGATTTTAATCAGCATGTAGAGGGGATCCCTCGATTGAAGCAGAGGAGGCGGCCCTTGGATGAAGGTTGAAGACCAACGTTGGATCAGCAGGTCCCCACATCGAAGGTTGCAGGCTGGATGGCTTCCAGTCGGTGCCACCCTGGTTCAATGTGTCATGCAATTATGTGGTTTTAGGTGGGCTTATGATAGGGATTCTACATTAAGCCTTACCTATATGCACCTGGTATGTAAGCTATCATGGATTAGATCAGCTACAATTACCAATTAAGGGGTGGATCAATGCTGTAAAAATCAGATATAGGGATCTATACCTATAGAAATGTGGAGGGCTTCTGTAACGAAGGCCTCTTCTTTCAAACTATTCCTCCATTCATTATTTAGTTTAGGTTAAAAAAAAAAATGAAATCTAGTTTGGTCTAAATGTCTGTTGTCTTTTAGACGAACGACGCAAGATTTGGTATTCCCTATAAATTTTGAAGTCTATGGCGAGACTCATCAAAATGAATAGATCTAGAATAGAAACGATCGAATCGGTTCTACCTAAATGATTGGGAGATCAGTGTAGATTATAGTACCTTAAGTAGTATTAATCTACAATGACTCTTCAAAGATTGAGATCTTTAACAAAATGAACAGCATGTTGGCATAGTTAAATCCATTTAAGTCTTCAACTTATCAACAATCAAAACCTCTTTTGGCTGGGAGTGTTCAGAAAACAATAACAACTTCAATAACAACAAAAGTAGCAATCAAGCAACTAAAAACAACGTTTCACTACGTCAAACTCACTCTGGTCGTCAGACTCCAACGTGTCACACACAAGAAAAACAGTTCTTAGCTTTATAACCGATGTCAATTAAATCCTGCAGATTTAAACGGTTGTTAAGGTTAGTTTTTGTTGTGGGTTTTATGCTTAGCGTCTCTAAGTTCTAGTTGGAACGGTTTCTTTTCGCAACTAGTATAGTTTAAACTGTTTAGTTTATTTACTATCCTGTGCTTGGACGACCTTGTTTTCCCATGAAGTCTTTGAGTTTGCGAGATCTTTGTCGTTTGTGGGGTTATTGAAATCTTTGTCCTTGACATGGGCATGGCCTAACATCACCCCCCTGTGGTCATGAGGGACCACGCGCACAGGTGTGGACGTCCGTCCATGGGCACGAGTTAGGATGCCTTTGTTTAGTTTAGGCTGTTTACGCAGCTTAGAGTAGACAGTACGCAGAAACTTCTTAGGTTTTGGCCAACGTACCTCTGTACGTTTACCTCGTTCTGCGTAATTCAGGGGTGTCACAACTGTCGGCGCAGTCGCAAGTGCGTCTGACAGGTCAGACTGCGACGCGTCAATGTCGTTGTGATGTGTGTCTTCCCACTTCATGAATGAAGAGGTGCTCTTTGAGTCCGTAAGAACTATGTCATCTCTGAGTAGTTCTAGATACAAAAGCTCTTGAACCAAGGTTTCATTGAAAGCTTGGATGATAACCGAATCACCTGTCCCAGAGGACAGCACAGCGTTCTCGGTGTGTGATCCTTGGATCTCTACACCGTCCTCTACCTGTGGTAGGAAGTGTGAGTCCACCCCCCTTTTGTTTAAGGAGGGGTCCTCAAAATCAGTAACAATGAAGTCCAAGTGACTGTCAGAGTGTTGTAGACTGTCACCTCGTGGGCTCAGATGTCCTTGAACCAAGACTTCACTGAAAGCTTGGCTGTATGCCGAATTACCTGTCCCACAGGACAGTACAGCGTCATCGGTGTGGGACCCTTGGATCACCACACCCTCATCTACCTGTGGTAGGAAGTGGTCAGGGAGTGCTGAAGGTGTCAGCTCGCAGAGGAGGTCCTCGTGATGGGCCAGAGTCTGGTCCAATTGTTGAGTCTCCTCTGTCTCACCTGTATATGAAGGTTCACTTACCGGGTTTGTGGTCTCGGTTGGGGAATCCATTGTGGCCACAGCGGTACCTGCTGTTAGACAGTCAGTGTCCTGACCTTGGGGAGGCACCACGATTGGCAGTGGACTGCTCACTGTGGCCCACATTGTCTGATTGCCATAATTTATAATCGCTTCAAAGCGATTTATAAAATCTTGGCCAACCACAAATGGAGTCTGGAGTGAGTCACGTTCAGACACATACACCGGGTGGTATAGTGACATTTCGCCAATCTGCATGTGAACCATGGCTATTAGGGTTGTTCTCGTCTTTGCGAGGCCCTGTTGCTCACCATAAGTGTCTTTCACAAAGGGTATTTGCCTGTCAACATCGTTAGCGGCGGTCCTTAGCTCCTCAAACAGTTCGGCTGACATGATAGACACGTCTGAGCCGCAAACCAGGAGTGCTTCTTGCGCGAGGACCCCTTCCAATGTGAGTGGCAGGTAAGCTCTCTTAGCTATCCCCCTTTTTATAAAGTTACACAGAAACCGTTCAGGTTTTTTCACACGTTTCTGTGTACGTGTGACTCTGTCTGTGTAATCATCATCGCTGTCAGCATCATGATGGCTGTCTGCCTCATGACCTTCAGGATGTGGATTTTCAGCAATTTGTTTGCTGTCAGCATCTGGACTTTCAGGACGCTGATCATCAGCAATTTGTTTGCTGTCAGCATCTTTGTCAGTGTTGACGATGTAGTCAACTGTGTGCACTGAGTTGTTGCAAACGGCAGTGTTGCGCATCACTTCGTCAGGTTGAACAACGTTGTTTGTGTTATCATCAAGGACAACGTCACACGTTGTGTCAGCTTGGTCAACCACTGTAACATTCAAATCATTTGACAAACAACTCACAACCTCAGTCATGTCCACGCGCGGAGGCGCCGTTTCCATAATCTGGAGCATGTGTGACTCTTTGCATGTCTCGAACTGTGCAGTTCGAGGGGCAGGGGCAGGAGGGCCGCTCCTCGGGGGTACATGTCGGGACAGACCATCTTTCAAAGGGTCACGGTTCCCAGACATCAACTTCTCTCGAAGTTCACCCACTGTGAGACCTAGGTGAGAACTCTTTTGGTTTGAACCGAACCATCTGGGTTCATCTAGAGAGCGAACACCTGCCTTTTGTGGTTCATCACTCATCTCAGGGTTCTCGACCCGAGGGGCAGGGGGTTCAGAACTCCCCGTGAACCGATCAGAGTAAATGTTACAGCTGGACACAATCTGTGGTTTGTTATCATGAAAAACATGTTCACATTCACACTCTGAAGGAGAGGGAACCTCTTCTACTTCCTGCGAGTGGGATGTGACCTTTTGACCTGGGCACACCACTGAGGGTGTTTTTCGCTGTTCGAGCATGTCAAAAAATTCCATAGCACATTGTTTAATTTCTGCCATGGTACTCTCTTTGCAATTAACATTGAAGCGAACACATTTCATTATGAAAGGTATTAGATTCAAAGTGAAACGACTTTTAAACAGGTAATCTTCCTCAATTCCAGGGACAGTTTTATCCCCTGTGTAAACAGAGAGGAGCCTGTCGTAAAACACCAGGGGATGTTCACCTGGTTCCTGAAGGACGTTCTTTGCAGCTAAGTGCCTATCAAATGATGAAACAAGCCCACAATTTGTTGATGCACCTGCTAGAACGTCCATCATTGTACTGATTTTCTGTGAAAAATCAAGGAAAGTGGGTCTTATTTCACAGTGTGCAGTCTCACCATGTGATGCCTGCGGCAGCCAACATGGAGTCCAAGATGTGAAATTAAATAAAAATCAGTGATTCCTATTAATTTGTCGACCTGTGACAAGGTCAAACAAAATCGGCTGTCGTGGTTTCAGGAGCCTCATGTGCAGAGGCCGCCATCTTATCTGGAAGTTTGTGAAACACAAATTAAATGAAGCCACCGTAGAGAGCAAGGCCAACCAGCTTGTTATTCTAAATAAACTTGTATCTAAAATAAACAGGAGGGCCTGTGTGCAGCTGCTCAGTAACATCCAAGACGTGAAATTTAACAAAAATCAGTGATTATCATTAAATTGTCAACCCATGAGACGACCATCAAGGTCGGCTAGTTTTGTGTGATTCTTTGTGAGAACCAAGACAAAAGATGCCACATCTGTGTTATTTTAAACATGCAGTTTAAAATAAACAGGGACAGACAGCTTGTTTTGCACAGAATTGATGATAAAAGTGTCAAGTTTTACCAAAAAGCAGACATGTCTGTATTAAATCTGTGTAACTGTTCTGCCATCAACATTTGATTATATGTGAAAATCCAATGAGAGGATGCTGTGAGTCTGTTATGTCAACTGTACTCCCTACACTCTATTTAAAAAAACAGGAAAGTTGACCTCAGACTGAATTGCATCAAACTGTACAGTAGTCTAATGCAACCAGCACCCAGCAGGTGGGGATGTGCAGCGCTGGATAAGTGTATCACAGCGACCGTAATTCTTTTTCTGACCGCTATAGAGGCGTTGTTGTCACCTGTGAGCGAAGCTGCAGCTTTTAGCCCACATACATCTAACAACGGATGAAAAGCATCAATCAGACAGATCTAAAGCGTTACAAAACTCTAGAACCCCAGTCTCACAAAAACGAAATTATGTGAGAAACATTGGTTGAACTATGAAACTTTATAAACTGCGTCTAAAAGAAATAAGGTCGGTCCACATAAAGCAGTTGTAGCTCCCGGTGTCACGTGACCTGGTCACATGGCGATCGGCAGTTTCAGAGCAACTGACTCAATCCACCCATTAAAATCTCAAAAACACCGCGTTTAAACAGTCTTTTCAATGACAGTAATGGACAAACAAGCATGGAAACTTGTCTGGGACAAGCAGCGGAAGTGAAAGTTGACGAGAGTGGGCTCTTTCACCACTTTTTAGCGTCAACACCTACAGCGTAATCGACCAATCACAGCGAAGACAGAACTGTAGTTCTAAAACCCAAGTGTTCATGGGAAATTGTGTCTTCTAATCCTAACGCCACCCACGTGTGACGCGCCGTTCGAGCGGTGTGTTCACGGACCTGCGGTCGGTCGAACAAAAGCGTGGAACGGACTTTTTTAACGTTCTAAAACAGTCAGAAATATCGTAAAACACCGCGGTTAAGCCAGTCTTCGACGATATCACGTGCATAGAACCCAAACAACACAGATAAACTGTCAGAAAAGTGTGCAAAAATGAATCTGACAAACAGAGTCTACAGAAACCAACTTTTTTGAACACGACACACAATGGACCAATCACAGCGCTTTACGCAGCCATCTTGTCTCTGTAATGCTAACGTTAGCTCAACCCAAAGAGTTCTAGACACACTATCACAAAATAAACGTAGAATACACCACAGAAAATACTGCTAACGAGCCCAATCACATCCAGGCTACCCCAACGCCTTCCAGAGAAGGCAGCACGCTAATTGTGTACAACAACGGACTTTACGTCACTCGGAACCAGATCCCGTCCGGTCCAAGCTGAGAGGGTCCAATCGAACCTCACAACTAACGTAACAGAAAAAGGCACTTAATGGAGCAGCATAATAATGTGTGACACAGCTTTTCAACAGCAATCCGCAGAAGTAATAAAATGAAGAAGAGGTGACACGGCGGTCACAGAACGAAAAAATGCATGCAGCCTCGCGACACGTAATAAAACGTCTCACAAACACAGACAAAACATTCATCGGCAGCTTCAGTCATACGTTTAAATGTGAAAGAAAAGATAATTCTAACGGGAAACGCACCAGACAATGCCACGATTAGCAATCTCTGAGACACTCACCAGCCAAAACTATGCTATAAGTCCACAACAGGATGCAAACTATGCCAACAAATACCGTGACAATAAGCTACACAAAACAACTTAATAACCGTTCTAGGAACGCGGACGAGCCACCAAAATTTAACGAATCTATAGGCCGTTTGTGTAATCAAACACTTACGAGGTCAGTTTACTGACTTACCTATAGTTTAGATGAAAGATCCGAGCAGATTTTATCTACCCAAACCTACCATCAGTTTCATGGGGTCTCAACTTTTTCAGAATAAATCAATAAATCTGTGATGTGATTAGCCAGAAATGTAATTTCACAAGAGACTTCAACTTATGTTGGTCTACCAGAAAATAGACCTTTTATTGAAACTATCACAAAAATTACATTAAACATTTGTATCGATATTAGCTCTGATTTAATAACTACGTTGACAAGAATTCAAATTAAAACAAACAGACAGTTAGGAACTTTACTGTTGGTACCTTACCCACATTATTCATTACAACACTGTTCCTCCTGAATCCGAGGTTCGACTATCCGACGGACCCTCCTCTCCAGAACCCCTGAATAGACCTTACCAGGGAGGCTTAAGAGTGTGATCCCCCTATAGTTGGAACACACCCTACGGTCCCCCTTTTTGAATAGGGGAACCACCACCCCAGTCTGCCAATCCAAGGGAACTGCCCCCGATGTCCACGCGATATTGCAGAGTCGCGTAAGCCAACACAACCCCACAACATCCAGAGCCCTAAGGAACTCCGGGCGAATCTCATCCACCCCCGGAGCCTTGCCACCGCGGAGCTTTTTAACCACCTCGGCGACCTCAGCACCAGAGATCGGAGAACCCGACCCAAAGTCCCCAGGCTCCGCTTCCTCAGTGGAAGACGTGCCAGTAGGATTGAGGAGGTCTTCGAAGTATTCCGCCCACCGACTCACAACATCCCGAGTTGAGGTCAGCAGCACGCCACCCCCACCATAAATGGTGTTGGTCGCGTACCTCTTTCCCCCCCTGAGACGCCGGATGGTGGACCAGAATCGCCTCGAAGCCGTACGGAAGTCATTCTCCATGGCCTCTCCGAACTCCTCCCACGCCCGAGTTTTTGCCTCAGCAACCACCCGAGCCGCATGCCGCTTGGACTGCCGGTACCTATCAGCTGCTTCCGGGGTCCCACAAGCCAAAAAGGCCCAATAGGACTCCTTCTTCAGCCTGACAGCATCCCTCACTGCCGGTGTCCACCACCGGGTTCGAGGGTTGCCACCACGACAGGCACCAACAACCTTGCGGCCACAGCTCCGATAAGCTGCCTCGACAATAGAGGCGCGGAACACGGCCCACTCGGACTCCATGTCCCCCGCCTCCCTCGGAACGTGTTCAAAGCTCTCCCGGAGGTGGGAGTTAAAGCTCCGTCTTACGGGAGACTCTGCCAGACGTTCCCAGCAGACCCTCACAATACGTTTGGGTCTGCCAGGTCTGACCGGCATCCTCCCCCACCATCGGAGCCAACTCACCACCAGGTAGTGGTCAGTTGACAGCTCCGCCCCTCTCTTCACCCGAGTGTCCAAGACATGCGGCCGCAGATCAGATGAGACGACAACAAAGTCGATCATCGAACTGCGACCTAGGGTGTCCTGGTGCCAAGAGCACATATGGACACCCTTATGCTTAAACATGGTGTTCGTTATGGACAATCCATGACGAGCACAGAAGTCCAATAACAGAACACCACTCTGGTTCAGATCAGGGGGGCCGTTCCTCCCAACCACACCCCTCCAGGTCTCACTGTCATTGCCCACGTGAGCGTTGAAGTCCCCCAGTAGAACAAGGGAGTCCCCAGGAGGCGCACTCTCCAATACCCCCTCCAAGGACTCCAAAAAGGGTGGGTAGTCTGAGCTGCCGTTTGGTGCATAGGCACAAACAACAGTCAGAGCCCGTCCCCCCACACGTAGGCGAAGGGAGGCTACCCTCTCGTTCACCGGGGTGAACCCCAACGTACAGGCACCAAGATGGGGGGCAACCAGTATGCCCACTCCTGCTCGGCGCCTCTCACCAGGGGCAACTCCAGAGTGGAAGAGTGTCCAACCCCTCTCAAGGAAACTGGTTCCAGAGCCAGAGCCATGCGTTGAGGTGAGTCCGACTATTTCTAGTCGGAAACTCTCAACCTCACACACTAGCTCAGGCTCCTTCCCCACCAGAGAGGTGACATTCCATGTCCCAATGGCCAGCTTCTGTAGCCGAGGATCAGACCGCCAGGGTCCCCGCCCTCGGCCACCACCCATCTCACATTGCACCCGACCCCTTTGGCCCCTCCCACAGGTGGTGAGCCCATGTCAGCAGACATCAAACTGGTAATTATTTTAATTGTGGAAAAATTAAATATCCTACTTCGAATAAATAAAGTTAACTTATGTTTTACTCCTTCTATTAGTTCTAGTATTCACACATTTGCAAAGGAAATGTCAGGAAAGACTGCTAAAACTAGCCCTTTTTGTTGTTATGTATTTAATGCTGTATTAAATGCATAACAGATTACAAAGGCAAGAACAAACAATGCCCCAGGGACCCATCTCTGCCTGATGCCCTCAATAAGTTTTATGCACGTTTTGAAGATCCAAACAGACCAGCTAGCACCAGACTCACCTCATCACCAGATGAAGAGCATCTCAGAGTGACCGCAGCAGAAGTGAGAGGCAGTCTCAGAAGGATTAATCCTCATAAAGCAACCGGACCAGACAACATCCCAGGGAAAGTTCTGAAGGAATGTGCGGACCAGCTCTGTGAGGTGCTGGCTGACATCTTCACCACCTCACTTGCACTGGAGTCAGTTCCCACCTGCCTGAAGACCGCGACCATCATCCCAGTCCCAAAGAGCTCCACAGTGACTGGTCTGAATGACTATAGACCGGTGGCCCTCACCCCGATAGTCGCTAAATGTTTTGAGAAACTGGTCATGTCCCACATCAAGGCAACCGTCAACATCAACGAGGACCCTCATCAATATGCATACCGCGAGAACCGATCAACAGAGGACGCCATCTCTTCCGTGGTCCACACTGCTCTCACCCACCTGGATCAGAAGGACTCATACGTGCGTCTGCTCTTTGTGGACTTCACATCTGCCTTCAACACCATGATCCCCCAAACTCTGATAGACAAACTATCTACACTTGGACTAAGCCCCTCCATTTGTAACTGGGTACTAGACTTCTTAACAGACAGACCACAGTCCGTGAAGATCCACAACTTCTCCTCCTCCACCATAACCCTCAGCACTGGCTCTCCTCAAGGATGTGTGCTGAGCCCTCTTCTGTTCACTCTGCTCACATATGATTGTACAGCCACACATCCAGGCTGTCATATTGTTAAGTTTGCAGATGATACAGCGGTGGTGGGATGCATCACAAACAATGATGAGTCCAGCTACAGACAGGAGGTGGAACACCTGGAGAGCTGGTGCAAAGAGAATAATCTTCACATGAATGTGAAGAAGACAAAGGAGATGATTGTGGACTTCAGAAGGAACAAACACACCCACGCCCCACTGAACATAGGTGGATCTGCAGTGGAGGTGGTCTCCAGCTACAAATACTTGGGTGTACACTTGAATGATAACCTCAGCTGGAGCAACAACACCACCAGCCTGATCAAGAAAGGTCATCAGAGACTCTACTTCCTCAGACGGCTGAGACGTGCTGGTCTGAGCAGCCCAGTTCTCACCTCGTTCTACAGGTGTGCAGTGGAGAGCGTCCTGTGCTCCAGCATCAACGTGTGGCATGGAGGCTGCACAGTTGCAGAGAGGAAAGCTCTACAGAGAGTGGTGAAGGCTGCACAGAAGTCTGTTGGAGTCAGTCTCCCCACCATCACAGACATTTACACCTCCAGATGCAGGAAAAGAGCCACCTGCATCATGAAAGACCTCACTCACCCAGCACACTCACTCTTTGCCCCACTCCCCTCAGGACGGAGGTTGAGGAGCATCAAATGTAGAACCACTAGACTGAGGAACAGCTTCTACCCTGAGGCTGTTAGACTCATGAATAAATAAAAATAAACACTGCAAAATATCACATCATGCTGATGCTGATCTGTTTTCTTGTTGCTGTGTTCATCTGTGACCATCTGCTCATACAGACTCATGTTCGTGCTGCTGTTTATAATGATGTTTTTCCACTACATTAGGGCTTAGTGTATTACTAGTTGATGTTTCTCTTAGTTAATTCTAGATGTTATTACTGTTTTTCTCTTGCATTTGTTGTTGGATGTAACTGGGACCCCGTGTACATAATCTCGTTTTCATCACATGTACCACATGCGGTGCAAATGACAATAAAGACTCTCTGACTCTGACTCTCTCTTATAAGAACAAATAAAATTCAGTTTAAATTTAGTTTTGATCAAAGCTTGGAAGAGCCACTGCAGAGGGACCAAAGAGCCACATGTGGCTCCAGAGCCGCAGATTGCAGATCCCTTCACTAGCCCAACCAAAGTCCAGGACCCCTTACATTTTAAGACAGGTTTACAAGAAATCTAAAATAATTACCTATCAGCCTCTTTCAAACCAGTTATGTGATCACAATCTGATATGCCTACCTTTGTTGACATTGAAATGCTGTGAACATTCTTACCTCTAGCCCGCGTTTGTGCTGGATGGATTTTTCATGCAGACGGACATCGTTCCTTCCCCCATGAGAGACACTAAAGTCGCAGTTACAAATCTTAAAAAACGCGTAATTGTGCCCCACCCGAAAGTAAATTCGCTGTCCCATTTTTCAAGATATTTACACGAAGTCTTAACTTTTTTGGCAGGGACGCGGACGCCTTCTCTCTCGTTACATCCATCTCTGTGTTTTTCCGGGTTTGTTCCTGACCGCGCCAGCCCTAACATCGCGAGAACTGCCATCGAGGCTACTGCAGGTGGCAGTTCTCGCGAGGCTAGTGACAGAGGCACCGGAATGTTATTTTTAATTTTTATATAATATTATAATACGGGAGATTTCCGGGAAAATAATAATTCAGTTGTCACTCAGTTCATCAGCAGCTGATTGCCAAATTGCAAATGATTAACTTTGAATCTATGTTTTTTGGACAGGTAATGAAACTACAGTGAGTCATTTTGTGGTGTGTCCATCATGGGGCCCCCTAGTGTCCACGGGGCCCTAAGCAACCGCTTCATTCGCGTATAGGCAGGTCCGGCTCTGCATGGACTGCACACCAACACCACATGGACTGCACTGGTTTCAAAAACATGATGGTTGCAACATGTTTCTGATGATTCGGCTGATTTGGTTCGGATGATTGGTGCATGGGAGTTCCTTATGATTTACTGCATTTTGATGTTAACAGCTGCTGCCCAAAGAGAAGTGTTCATGTTTCATGGTTGAAATGTTTTTGCTGCTGCTGGATGCATGGATGAATGCATGGGAGTTCCAGCTGATTTGCTGCATTTTGATGTTGACACCTGCTGCACTAAGAGAGGTGATCATGTTTCATGGTTGACATGTTTTTGCTGCTGTTGGATGCATGGATGGATGGATGCATGAGAGTTCCTTATCATTTGCTGCATTTTGATGTTAACAGCTGCTGCTCAAAGAGAAGTGTTCATGTTTGACATGTTTTTGCTGCTGCTGGTGTTACGAACCCCAAATGACCGGACCAAAATCACCACAAAATTAGACAATAATCAAGTTTTTATTTTTCTGCTCTGATTGGCTCTGGTGTCGATCAGGGACCCTCTGGCTGGAGCAGTCTGTAGGATGGAGGAGAACGGTTAGTGGTCTGATGGTGAAATGAAACTTAACAGTCAATGAGAAATAGCCACTAACCGTCTCACAGATGGATGGGGTTTCAGAGCAGGGAGGAACTCCAGCTGATCAGGTCCGCTGCGAGTGGGGCTGTTGCCTGTGAAGGAATGCAGCCGGTCGCAGCGAGGGGTCCGTGACGTAATCCAGCAGGCGAACACCGGGAAGCAGAAGAGCAGATGAACCGATGGGGACAGGCGATGAGACAAAGTGAGGCGATCCAGGGTCAGTAACGAACGAATCCAGCAAACGTCAGTCCAAGAGGGAGAAGGCAGAGGCAGGTGAACAGGCAGGCAAGACGTCAGAACCAGGAAATCAATGAGGCGAGGATAAGAAACAGGAAGAGGGACAGAACGGGCGCGATAACTACTCACTGTGTACAGTTTTCAACTATCTGGCAAATACCTGGTGTGAGAGTCTGACTTATAAAGGGTGTAGCAGCAGGTGCAGCTGATTTGAAACTAATCAGCGCAGCAGTGAGGACAAACCGGTTCCAAAATGAAGGCAAACCTAAACCCACATACAGACAGGAGACAGGACAAACCGGTTCCAAAATGAAGGCAAACCTAAACCCACTTACAGACAGGACAAACCGGTTCCAAAATGAAGGCAAACCTAAACCCACTTACAGACAGGAGACAGGACAGAATCCAGAAACAACAAGCAGTGTTGTACAGAGTGAGACTAAAATCTAAATCTAACCTAACAGGCGTGAAACGTGACATATCCCCACCTCAAGGGACGCCTCCAGGCGTCCCACCTGGTTGGTCCGGATGGAGTCTATGGAAGTCAGTGATGAGGGACCTGTCCAAAACATGGCGGGAGGGAACCCAGGAACGCTCCTCCGGGCCGTACCCCTCCCAGTCAACCAGGTACTGGAGGCCGCGGCCCCTCCGTCTAGAACGGAGGAGGCGACGGACAGTATAGGCGGGGGACCCGTCGATAAGGCGGGCAGGAGGAGGGGACCGAACAGGGGGGTGAAAACCAGAAGTCACCACGGGCTTGACACAGGAAACATGAAACGTGGGGTGGACACGGAAGGACTTGGGCAGGGAGACACGAACACAAACGGGGTTGATGACTTTGGAAATTGGGAAAGGACCAATAAAACGGGGAGCAAGCTTACGGGACTGTGCCTTGAGGGGAAGATTCCTGGTGGAGAGCCAGACCTTCTGACCCACCTTGTAGTCGGGTTGAGGGGTCCTGCGGCGGTCAGCTTTTCTTGTATAGACCGCCGTAGTTTTGAGCAAGGCCCGTCTGGCTCTCCTCCAGACCCTCTGGCACCTGAGGGCCGCTAAATGGGCAGAAGGAACAGCAGCGTCACGTTCCTGAACAGAAAAGACAGGGGGTTGATAACCAAACACAACATAAAAAGGGGAAAGACCAGTGGCTGAGGAAGGGAGAGAGTTAATGGCATGTTCCACCCAGGGGAGAGCGGAGGACCACTTTTCAGGGTCCTGCTGGCAAAGGAGTCTAAGCTTACCCTCCACCTCCTGGTTGGCCCTCTCAGCCTGGCCGTCAGTCTCAGGGTGGAAGCCAGAAGAGAGACTGACGGAAATCCCAAGCAGACTACAGAACTCCCTCCAGAAGAGAGAGACAAACTGAGGGCCCCTGTCAGAAACAATATTAAGAGGGAGTCCGTGAAGTCTGAAAACTTCTCGGGCCATGATGTGGGCCAAGTCCTTAGAAGATGGCAGTTTCTTAAGGGGTACAAGATGAGTCATCTTGGAGAAACGATCTACAACGGTGAGAATGACCGTGTAGCCTTCAGAGTCGGGGAGACCAGTGACAAAGTCCATACCAATGTGGGACCAGGGACGAGAAGGACAGGGAAGAGGACGAAGAAGTCCAGAGGGGGGACGCCTAGAGGCCTTGGATTGGGAACAGGTAGGACAAGAGCGTACAAAGGTATTAACGTCCTTGGACAAGGTCTGCCACCAGAACAGGGACCGGACCAAAGCAAGGGTCTTGGTTAGGCCCGGGTGACAGAAGAGACGAGAGCTATGACTGAACTCCAACACCTTCCTGACCCAATCAGGTGGGACAAAAAGACGATCCCTCGGACATTCAGGAGGTGGAGGAAGTGACTGGTTGAGACGTCTCAGGTCGGTTTCTAAACGGGTAGTAGCTAGACGGGTAGACTTTGGGAGGATGAAGTCCTCCTCAACCATAAGGGAAGGAGAGTCGCCCTCAGAAATGCGAGATAGAGCGTCAGGTTTAACGTTTTTCTCGCCCGGGCGATAGGACAGGGTGAAATTAAACCGGGAGAAAAAGAGTGCCCACCTGGCCTGGCGAGGGTTTAAACGGCGAGCTGACTGGAGATACTCCAGGTTCTTGTGGTCAGTCCACACTAGGAAAGGAAACCTTGAGCCCTCCAGCCAGTGGCGCCACTCCTCCAGAGCAAGTTTGACCGCTAAAAGCTCCCGATCGCCTACGTCATAGTTTCGTTCAGCTGATGAGAGACTCCTAGAGAAGAAAGCACAAGGGTGAAGACGACCCTCCTGGCTACGTTGGCTGAGGATAGCCCCCACCCCTGTACTAGAGGCGTCAACCTCCACAATAAAAGGTTCATCAGGGTTGGGGGCCTGGAGGACGGGAGCGGAAGAGAACAAGGATTTGAGAGTGGAAAAAGCCTTATCGGCGACAGGTGTCCAAATAAAACGTGTTTTAGTAGACGTGAGTGTATGAAGGGGTTTGGAGATCTGACTGTAACCCTTGATAAAACGCCTATAAAAGTTAGCAAACCCCAGAAACCGTTGGAGCTGTTTGCGGTCTCTGGGGATAGGCCAGTCCAAGACAGCTGTGATCTTGCTTTGGTCCATCTCCATCTTATTAGGAGAAATAACAAAACCTAAGAATGAGGTGGTGGAAACATGAAAGTCACATTTTTCTGCTTTGACATAGAGACCGTTCTGTAGTAGCCGAGTGAGAACGGCCCGTACCTGTTGTCGATGTGTGGCAAGGTCTTTTGAAAAAATTAAAATGTCGTCTAAATAAACAAAAACAAACCGATTAATCATGTCTCTCAAAATGTCATTCACCAAATTCTGAAACACGGCGGGGGCATTGGTTAGTCCAAAAGGCATGACCAGGTACTCATAATGGCCGGTGGGGGTGTTGAAAGCGGTCTTCCACTCATCCCCCTCACGAATGCGGACAAGATGATATGCATTGCGTAAATCTAACTTGGTGAACAGGTTGGCACCTTGAAGAAGGTCAAAAGCAGAGTTCATGAGCGGTAGAGGGTATCTGTTCTTAACAGTAATCTTATTGAGTCCTCTGTAATCAATACAGGGACGGAGTGATCCATCCTTTTTACTAACAAAAAAGAATCCTGCCCCAGCTGGAGAGACAGATGGCCGAATGATGCCCGCCTGGAGAGACTCCCTGATGTAGTCCCTCATGGTCGCTTGTTCTGGGGCAGAAAGAGAGTAGAGAGCGCCCCTAGGGGGAGTGGAGCCGGGAAGTAAGTCTATAGGGCAGTCATAAGGACGATGAGGAGGCAGGGCGGTGGCTCTGGACTTATTAAACACTTCTTTGAGGTCATGGTATTCGATGGGAACCTTAGAGAGATCAGGATAATAATCCTCAGAAACAGTCACAGAGTCTTTAGACAGCATAGCGTCCATGAGGCAGGAGGACAAACATTCCTCAGACCAGCCTAAAATCTCCCCGCCTCTCCAGTCAAAATGAGGGTTGTGTTTTTTCAGCCAGGTGGCACCCAATATTATCGGTGAGTTAGGGGAGTTGATTACCAAAAAGTTTATTGTTTCTTTGTGATTACCCCCCACATGTAATGTGACAGGTTCAGTGACCTGAGACGAAGTGTTTAGTGGGTGACCATCCAGGGCCACCACAGAATGTTTTTTAGGGGAATTAAGCATCTTAATCCCTGACCCAACTGCAAACCCATAGTCAATGAATTCAGTATCAGCCCCGGAGTCAATGAACACTTTAATGGAGGTGGGTGACTTACCCGGGACAATGAGTTCTGCATTCAGGGCAAATGGTGAGAGGAGTTCAGACTCTTGAGTCCTGCTCAGTAAACATCCCCTCGCGTTCACTGAGCAGGTCCTTTTACCGGACAGGAGGAGGCGACGTGTCCAGCACCACCACAGTAAAAACAGAGGTTGCCTTTGCGTCTTCTCTCACGCTCAGCAGGAGAGAGTCGGCTGCGGCCCAGTTGCATGGGTTCCTCCGTGTTGAGAGGTGCAGTTCTGGGAGGCAGGTTCAGAGCGTGAACAGGCTGCCGGACTTCGTCCACAAACTTGGTAACTGGTGAGCGGCGTGAACCCCGATCCCTCGAGCGTTCAGCCAAACGGAGGTCCACCCTGGTGGCTAACTCCTCGAGGTCCTGAAGTGACTCAGGGTAACGTTTTAGTGCCAGTCCATCCTTAATGTTGTCATTAAGTCCACGAAAAAAGGCATCTGTGAGTGCCTCCTCGTTCCAGTGGCTGCCTGCAGCGGTAGAATGAAAGTCAATGATATATTCTGTAACTCGACGGTTACCTTGAGTGATGGAGAAAAGGCGTCTGGCTGCCTCACGCTCAGGGAGAACGGGATCAAAGACTCTGCACAGTTCCTTGGCAAAATTCTGAAAAACATAGCAAAAACGTGAATCCCGTTGCCATTCGGTGGTTCCCCACCTCTTGGCTTTGCCAGAGAGGAGGGAGATCGCGTATGCCACCTTAGACCTCTCCGAGGTGAAACAGGATGGTTGGAGCTGAAAATGGATCTCACACTGGGTGATAAACGGGCGGCACTGGTCGGGATCTCCAGAAAACAGTTCAGGTGGGGTTAACTTGGGCTCCCGGGTAGGTTCTGATGGTAGTCTGACAGCACCTGTGTCCAACTGGGGAGTTTGGGGCGCCATTTCTTTTAACATATGAACTATGTCATTCATGCCTGATTCTAACTTGGAAATAGCCCCTTCGACACCAGAGCGCCAGTCATCAGAAGGTGAGTGGTCCATAATTTTGGCCAGATAGTTCTGTTACGAACCCCAAATGACCGGACCAAAATCACCACAAAATTAGACAATAATCAAGTTTTTATTTTTCTGCTCTGATTGGCTCTGGTGTCGATCAGGGACCCTCTGGCTGGAGCAGTCTGTAGGATGGAGGAGAACGGTTAGTGGTCTGATGGTGAAATGAAACTTAACAGTCAATGAGAAATAGCCACTAACCGTCTCACAGATGGATGGGGTTTCAGAGCAGGGAGGAACTCCAGCTGATCAGGTCCGCTGCGAGTGGGGCTGTTGCCTGTGAAGGAATGCAGCCGGTCGCAGCGAGGGGTCCGTGACGTAATCCAGCAGGCGAACACCGGGAAGCAGAAGAGCAGATGAACCGATGGGGACAGGCGATGAGACAAAGTGAGGCGATCCAGGGTCAGTAACGAACGAATCCAGCAAACGTCAGTCCAAGAGGGAGAAGGCAGAGGCAGGTGAACAGGCAGGCAAGACGTCAGAACCAGGAAATCAATGAGGCGAGGATAAGAAACAGGAAGAGGGACAGAACGGGCGCGATAACTACTCACTGTGTACAGTTTTCAACTATCTGGCAAATACCTGGTGTGAGAGTCTGACTTATAAAGGGTGTAGCAGCAGGTGCAGCTGATTTGAAACT
Source organism: Garcialebias charrua (assembly GCA_038048925.1). Taxonomy (NCBI): domain Eukaryota; kingdom Metazoa; phylum Chordata; class Actinopteri; order Cyprinodontiformes; family Rivulidae; genus Garcialebias; species Garcialebias charrua. The sequence continues at coordinate 1,681 of JBBPBX010004476.1, read as the reverse complement.
AATCAGCGCAGCAGTGAGGACAAACCGGTTCCAAAATGAAGGCAAACCTAAACCCACATACAGACAGGAGACAGGACAAACCGGTTCCAAAATGAAGGCAAACCTAAACCCACTTACAGACAGGACAAACCGGTTCCAAAATGAAGGCAAACCTAAACCCACTTACAGACAGGAGACAGGACAGAATCCAGAAACAACAAGCAGTGTTGTACAGAGTGAGACTAAAATCTAAATCTAACCTAACAGGCGTGAAACGTGACAGCTGGATGCATGGATGAATGCATGGGAGTTCCTTATCATTTGCTGCATTTTGATGTTAACAGCTGCTGCTCAAAAAGAAGTGTTCATGTTTCATGGTTGAACTCATTTGCAGATTATGGCTGAGAACTGTTCAGGAAGAGATTTGTATTTTGTATGCTTTGTCTGTGCTGAAAAAAAACATTACTGTACAGTACTTTACCTGTACAGTACATGCTGTACTGGTTTTGTGTGTTTATGGATGAATGTGTGGTATAATGTGTTATCTAAGTGTTTGTAAATAAAGTTCTGTGCATGTTTATGGCACAGGATGTCCGCTTGTTCATTCTCATGCCGTTAAATGTGTGTGCGGCGCTCCGTTAGCGGTATAGCCTCGACCTACGTCAGAAATGCGGACCTACGACAGGCACGTGTTTTTGGTCCGCGAGATACGACAGAATCGACCTAAGTCACACCCGTAGGTCTGGATCCCTGACGTAACTCGAGGGTTCCCTGTACATGCAAAGTCTATGGGGGACGCGCCTCTAGGGGTCGTGCATTGTGTCAAGTCCATTTTGAGCGGCACGGAAGGGGCGGCAGAGCGTTTTCCGTGCATGCGGTGCCCGTAGCAGCCGCCGCCGCTCGAGTTGAAAATTCTGAAATTTCGCCGCTCAACGCGTCTTGACAACCAATCAGGGAGAGTCAGCTATAGCCGTTTTCGCACTGCACGGCCCTCAACTGCCCGGCCCGCCCCGCCTTCTAACCCAGGTTCGTGTGGTTCGCATTTGCCTTTTCGGGCCGGCGTCGGCTCTCGTTTTGGAACCCGCTCGACGCAGGTTCTGATCGGGCCAAGCTCCCGGGCCCAGTTTGAAGTCATGTACTGCTCACATTTGATTTGTTGTTTGCAGCAGGGGTGGGACTCGTTCTAACAACAACCTCAGCGCGAGCTGAATTTCATTAATATTTAACTACAGAAACCCCTAAAAAAATTGTTAGCTGAATTAGTGTTTCTGAGTTAAATTGTTAATAACTGATCACAAAATCAGCTTATGTTAGAACGTAAATAACACGAAGCGCACACCCATTTCAGCCTTTCAGCGCAAGCTTATCCCTTGTGTGCGCATCTGTTACGTTCCTGGGTGTGGGGTCTCTGGGACCCCTCCGCACAAGAATAGGCCGTGCTCTGCAATCTCAGGGCGTTGCAGTGGGGGTCTGTCAGACCCCACCACCGATAGCGATTGATTGTTCTGCTGAGAGTCCGTTGGGGGTCTCTGGGACCCCAATGGTCAGTTGTCTATTCTTGTGCTACGTTCCTTGGTGATGGGTGGGGAGCGGGGGGGTCTCGCGGACCCCGCTTGTGTATGTGTGTGCGTGTGTGTGTGGGGGGATGGGGGGGTCTCGCGGACCTGTGTGTGTGTGTGTGTGTGTGTGTGTGTGTGTGTGT
>JBBPBX010004475.1:44169-76573 GCA_038048925.1 Garcialebias charrua | reverse complement strand
TGAAGACAACGAGTACACTGCAAGGCAGGGTAAGTAGTTGTCCCATCACTCAACAGGTGGTATACTGGCACCATAACTCTTGTTTTATTCAACAAAAGAATTGGAAAGATGTTCAGATTTGTCTTGTACACAAATTGTGTTGTTTTCCTCTTGTAGGAGCCAAGTTTCCAATCAAATGGACGGCACCTGAAGCAGCGCTGTACGGTCGTTTCACCATCAAATCAGATGTCTGGTCCTTTGGTGTTCTACTTACTGAGCTTGCAACTAAAGGAAGAGTCCCCTATCCAGGTTAAAGCTCCACTTTAACAACAGAACTCTCTTAGACAGACACAAAACTGTTATTTTAGATTATTAAACAATATTTGGATTGAACATGAAACAGCAGAATGGTTTATTTACGTAAAGTGTATTAATGGTCTTCTCAGATTTAGTCCACGAGATTAACTATAGGACAAAGTGTGTGTATGTGTTTCTTTAAATCTAACTTCCTGTTTTTGTTTTGTCAGGTATGGTTAACCGCGAGGTGCTCGACCAGGTGGAGCGCGGCTACAGGATGCCTTGCCCAGCAGAGTGCCCCACTTCTTTGCATGATCTCAAGCTTTCCTGCTGGAGGAAGGACCCAGAGGAGAGACCTACCTTTGAGTATCTGCAGGGCTTCCTAGAGGACTACTTCACCTCCACAGAACCCCAGTATCAGCCTGGGGAGAACCTATAGAACTGCACCCTGAACCAAACCTGAATCAAAAGTGGGGCCTCTGCTCTGAATGATCTGCACTAACCGACCTCAGACGGAGGATCTGAGCCTGTGAAACTATTCTGAGGAACTTCTTTAGTGGAAGCAAAACCGAGATGGAAACCCGCAGATGTCGTCCTGTGTGCTGTGAGAGAACCGCTACAGAACATGGAGAACTTTTGTTCTGCAAGGACTCCCAAGTTTACCTAAGATTTAGTTCCTTCATAAAAGAGGCTCAAAACTGTACAAGGAGAATTGTTGCTGGACTGGACTGAGTGACAAAACTTGCAGGTAGATGTTTTTATTTTTATTTTAGGGAAGAGTTAAATCAGGATGTACAGGGTGAGGGCTTAAAAATGAACTCTCCTGTACAGAAGGAAAGGGTTGGGGAAGATATTTTAGTTGCTCATGAGCTGTATTTAGTGACGTCTCTTTTTATTTTTAAATTTATTTCATATTTTGCATCTCTCTCCCATCGTCTGGTGTATTCTCCACCCGCAGAAGAGCCCTGCCACTGTGGCTACAGTGCCAAAAGAAAACGTCTCCCTTCATGCTTTCCCCAACAATTCAGCTTTCTTTCTTTGTTTTGACTCTTAGTATCTTTTAATTTGTTTTAAGTTGTGCTTCTTCAAAGTGTCTCCATGTAACTCTCTGGAAGTCTTTGCATCTTCGTGTTTATTTGGACAATATACATCCTGTGGTTTAAAGTTTGGTTCTGGGGCAGACAATGGTTTTGCTTTTGCCTTTTTTTTTATTATTATTTATATTTTTCAGTAGGCAAGGCTATCAAAGTCACTATCACTGCAGTGCCAGGGTGCTGTAATGAAAGGCAGGTTTTGAGATCATGAAAATAAGGTCATTTCAACTTAACATTTGAGGCCTTTCTCTCTTGTTGAACCATGTTGGATTCAACCTTCATCAAGAATGATTTTGATGTGGGTAGTGTCTGAATGCTGGTTGTTCTGATTGGTTTAACTAGAGAATTGCATTGAAATGATCAGCACTGATGCAATTGCACTAAAGGGCAGGTTTGATGCATTTCAGTTAGAGTATCCCTGCAGCATAAATTGGGTCATTTCCATCAAACCCTATGCGGCACAGGCTGATACAGCTGCCAAGCTAATCATATTACTGCTAAATGTCTAAGTCAACATGGGGAACAGAATCTCTTGTTCTGTGCCAAACACTGTCCATTTCTTCACTTCTGATCATGTACATACTGCTTTACTCTTCAATCACCCCATTAAACTACACATTAGAGATGGCAAAAAGATGGATAGATCTTTTATTATGTTCGAATTAGACAGTTTTTAACTCATAATGCATAAAAAATATGCAAAAAGGCAGCCCTACTGAAATGTAAACCTGATCAGGTAACTCTAATAAAACTGTGTTTGACTGTATTCTGAGTTGATTTTGAAGCTAGCATGCTTTTTGTGCTGTTCTTCTGTTGACCTTTAGTTGGGTTTTATTGATGCTGTGTTGTGGGTCAATATGTGTGCATTTACTCCAGGTTGAAATGAGGCACAGGATCATAAACAGACTTCTGAGCATTAGTGCCATCAAATCGAAATTATTTTCCTCTTTCTCAGTGTCCTACTGTACACATTGTAGCTTGCTTTTAATGCCAGGTTTGCCACGTTCAAAAAGCATTTCTCAGCGGTTTGGTTCATCGTGTAGTTGTTGCAGAAAGTTTTCAAGTTCTGTAACTTTATCAGAATATGAGCCACGCAGCAATAAGGGATGATGGTCCACTATGACCTCCAACGTCACAAAAATCTCCCGATGGTGGGACGTTGTAATGAAATTGTGAAACCGCAGTGAAGGAGTTTGGGTGGTGATCTTACAGTACGACATGAACAATGAGGTCAAAGATGTAAATAGTACCTTAAACGAATGACTGTGATGATTATGTAATTACGTTTTTGTACAGTTTGTTTTATTGCACCTCCATTTTGAGGTTTTTAGTGACGCACGCCTGTTTCCTCAATGTTAAATTAACAAGTCCTTCTGTAAACGGGGCTGAAAAAGTGCTTTCTTTTGATTTATAACTATAAAATCGCATTTGAAACATCTTTATCTGTAACAAACAATGCAGAATTGGGCTTTATATACATACATACATGTATGTATGTATGTATGTATGTATATAAACAGGATGGGGATCATTATCTGTACATTTCCTTTTTTTAGAATGGGAATTACCCTGTGTGTGGACACTGAGTCAAATATAAGTCACTGGGAAATTCTGGAAATCAGCAGGCTTGTGACAAGCATGAGTCATTCTGAGGTCAGTTTTGTTTTATGTATCAAAAGTAAGGAAGTGTTCTTTATTTTTATGTTTTAAGTTAATTTCTTTATGAATCTATGCAGTCTCGGTCTTGCATTCCTGCAATGTCATGTCCATTTTGTTCTAAAGTCAAAAACAATGATCATAAACAAGGTGGGCATTTTGACAGGACTTAATCTCTTTATTTTTGTTAATATGTAACAGGATTGAAATAGGTATTGTGCCACTTTCTGTTGATCTTTCAATGTGCAATAAATTATATTTTAAATGTGTTTTTAAGCTGAGGCGTGTGCTGGTGTGGGTTTTTTGAAGATGAGACAACTTGTCATCCACAAGACGCATGGGATGCATCAATCATCCATACACCATTAAATTAAATGTAACTACTGAAATCAGTCAGCTCGAACTGTACGAGTGACTGAGCTTGGAAAACCTGAAAATGTATTATTATTATTATTGTTTGAATGTGAGGAACTCAGACTCTAGGTGAAGAATGAGAACCTAAACATCTACAGTACTGCAAATTCCTGTATTCATTTTCTTTAAAAAAAATCAATTAAAATGTGTTATGTTTTATGGTTAGGACTACATTTAATGTTTTATAATTTTATTGGAGCCTCACCTAATGCAATTAAAACAACTGTTTGGGTGATGCTAAATAATTTACGATCTGTTGTCAAGTCAATTTATTCTTGATTTGTTCATGATTTTTTTCTACCTTTTTAACATTTACTATTTTTTTGAAATAATCAGTTTTGAGTATATGATTCAGTTTTCCGTTTCTTTGTCAAAATCACAAAATGTTTTTAAAAAAAATGAAGCCAGCAGGATTTTCCTGATCATTTGCTCTCTCTCAGATCAGCTTTGACCACATGGTGGAGGCATTTACTCAAACTCCTCCAAACAGGAGCAGCAGACCTTCCAGAGAGTCTCCTCTGGAAACATTTATCCACATCCAGTGTCTTTCTGTTGCATACATTTGATTTGTATTTTGCAGAAAACTGGATGTTGGGGGAAGTTATGTAAAGGTCATGGATGTTATCACTTACTAATGTTAAATTAACATAGAGCCATGTGTGTGAGTTAGTTACTTTGTATTTTCTCTGAACAAAGTGGAGCCTGCGCACCTGATGAACTTCAAGGCCTTGAAGCTGGAAAGCAGCGTTGTCTTGACCATGCCTCTGTCTGATGACAGGTATTTAAGCTTAACTCTTTGTCCACGGATAGACCTTGTGACCGGGACTTCGTATAACACCTTTGTCATCCTGTTTTCAATGCTGCACCCCTTGCAAGAAGTAAATCTGTGTTGAAAACATCTTCTCGCATTCTTTGATGTGTCTTATTTAATTAATGAGCTGGTGATAGGATAATTAATTTATCCAACATTGCACAGGAGAACAAATACTGTGGTTAGATTTTTGGGGGTCTAAACTACAAAAAGCCTAGAGCCACCCCGGGGCTACAGGTTGAGACCCCCAGGTTAGGGTAAAGTTATAAAGATGTCAAGTTTTCTGCTGGAAATTCTCCTACTGGTCTGCATTTCGACCCTTTTCATTCAGGAGCAGATTGTAACCCACTCAACAATATGAAAACTTTAATTTATGTTTGTACAGTTTAATGGATTACAGCAAGCATCCCTGTACATTTATCAAAAATAAACCTAATAAGTAACCTCTCTCTTCTCTTTTCTGCTGTGACCAAACTGTTGATGAACTGTTTTATTTCAGAAGGTGTTGATCTGCAGACAAAAAAAAAAAGATTCAACTGTGCTCTCCAAAAATCGGCTCTTACTGTGAGTGTATATTTTGCTTTTTTCCCAGTCGTGCATGTCTATATCCATACGTGCACAGGCATGCACGTGCACGTACAGTATATCCGTGAATGTTACTGGCTGTTGCTTTTCCCATCTGCTGAGCTGCACTGAGACTCATTTATCTCAGTTATCCAGACACTGTCAGAGCTCCATCTGTGAAAACTGTAAACACACTGACTCACACTCGCTAAGTGACTGCCGCTGACACAAGACAAGAAAGCACTGTACAATATAGAGTGTCTACACACAACACACACAGAGAGAGCTACAGTTACTGTTTGTTTTCATCTCATTAAAGTGACCGAAGCCTGACAACTTCTGAAAGTAGCTGAATAATAGTTGTGTTTTAGTCATGTTTTCGTCCCACTAATGGTCCAGGTCGCTTCTTTGACATCAAGTCTGTGAGTAGATGAAGATATCAGAGCTGTTTGCTGTTAGGTGATCCACCGCAGAACAATAATACCTAAGTGTCTGTTTTGTTATTTCAAGTGTTTCCTCTATCAGACACTTAATAGACCTTTAATACTCACTTTAAATCCTTGAACTAACCAGTGGATATTATGTATTTAAATCAAAGTTAGGATCCAATTTGACTCCGTTTTGAAATCAAAGTGCAGCTGCATACCACAGAGCTTACATAAAAAGCAAAGCATTTAACATTAAAAAAAAACTTTTCTAAAATAAATCTTTGTTTCATCACTTTGACAGATCTTTTCTTTGACTTTTGATAAGATATCCAAGTTGTGTTAAATTCTTTTTTTTTTTACAGCCTTCAGTTTTTTTGCGCAACATGATTATCAGTGAGATATGCCCAATTCCTCTGCTCAAAGCGCACAAAATGAAAAGCAGACTTTGAGAGAGCATTGGATTATGTCAGGGCTTCATAGAAATATTTGTTTTTTTAAAAGGATTAATGCAAAAAGGGAGCGTGTTCATCAGGTATGTGTGGTCTCCATTGTAAAGATGTTGGGCTTACAGGTCAGAGTTTGAAGTTACGAGTCAACCTTTGTTACTTGGTGCATAAATGCGTTGGAAAACAGGCTCGTACGTGTATTGAAAACAATGTGTGTTAAGAAAAATAAGAAGAGAAACAACAAGAAGTAGAAGTTTTTTTTTTTATATATACAGTATATATAAAATTTGTTAGAAAAGAAAAAACTGAAATATTTATGCAAAACTTAGAACTTGGAGTTCTATCCAAATATTTTGTGTTTAATGGTTGAACTAATAACTTTACCCCAACATCACCGTGCAGATTTTTCTGTAAAAACACAAGGATAAAACATGTTTGAAGATGTGAAGGAAGTGAATCATCTGCTTGACCTCATGTGACCACAGATGTGTCATTTTAATTACCATATTTTTCACCCTATAATTTACGGTTTTTGCATAATTTACATGCACTGTGACTTATAGGCTGAAGTGATGTATTTTTTTTTTATTTTTTCTCCCATATTTATAACCCAATTTTAGGCTGAGATATAACCATTTTCATTCATTCTAACTGAAAATATTGAACACTTCCATTTTCAGCCGCTAGATGGCACTCGAGTTATAAGGCATGCCGTTGTGTCATGTAATAAATAAAAGTGGCTATTGACAAATTTTAAAAAAGTTAAAGACAAAAACAACTGGTCTTCATTTATTATAATGTACTTTATACTTTGTTTTTGTCTTGAACTTTTTTTGAATTTACTATGCCCTGGATGACTGAGAATCTTTGGCAGTTATTAATGACACAATCGGCTTGCCACAACCCAACACCTTTGTTCTGCTCCTTGCTTGAAGCAACTGTCAAATCTGCTTCATTTCACTGCACCGCTGGGCGAAATGCAGATAATTTGACCATTGAAGTGCATTTATTAAGTAAAAGTTCAACTAGACACACCTTTGCTATAATGTTGAGCAAACAAATAATTGTTTTAGGTGCTTATCTTGTTAAATTTCAAAGAACCATGCAGCGTTCCTTTTTCCTTTTTTTCCCCCCTGTCTGTGCGCTCCCGGGAGCACCGAGGCAGCAAATACTTTTTTGAAATACAGCTGATTCTGACCGTTAAAGTCCTTTTATTAAGCAAACATTAGACTGAGACACACCTTTACTATAAAGCAGAGCAAACAAATAATTATTTTTAGGTGTTTATCTTGTTAAATTTTGAAGAAATTTGCAGAGGCTCGTCCCGCGCGTTCCCACTGCCACGTATCGGCTTTTGAAATGCAGCTGATTTGACCATCAAAGTGCATTTATTAGGCAAAAGTTAGACTGTGACACACCTTTACTATAATTTAGAGCAAACAAACAATTGGTTTTAAGTGTTAATCTTGTTAAATTCTTGTTAAAGTCCTCCCATGCACAATTCTGTGGCCATCATCTGGCAGCCAATAGATTTTTGGCACAACACCGGCCCACATTTCCGGGTTCAGCCCACATTTTCGGGTTGTCAACGCTGACACGTAACAAACACGACGCGTCAGCGGTGATGCACGATAGATGCGACGTATATGGTGTAGTGACATATTTATGGATTTTTCCACTTTATTAGACATATTTGGACTGATGCGACTAAAGGCTGAGTTAGACTCGCGCTTTGGTCCGCAGGCTGGAGCGCGCGCACTGCGCGTGCACTGTGCCGTGCGGCGAAATGCGTTTACAGTGTCGCCTCTGTGTTTATAGTTGTCCCACGGCGGCGCATGGCAAAGTGCTGTTCTTTTACGGACCAGCAGGAGGCAGTACCCTCTAAAACCTGTGCATATGTTGCAAGAAAGGTGTAGAAGAAGAAATCTACCGTAGAAGAAGAACTGTTTGAAATCACACAACAAAAACAAATAGCTTTCCGCTCGCGTGCTGAACTGTTGTCTTTATTTGCGGTTTTAATGCATGGAGTCAGCGGAGGAGAAAGCGATCACGTGACTTTTGGCGAAAAAACAAAAGAAAAGTCCGACTCCAGATCAGGAACGAAGGAGAATTTAATACATTTTGTGTCACAAAACATTCCTCCATGCGTCGCGACTCCGTCTCCACGACCACAGCGGCGCAAACAGCTGCAGGCTCCGGCGTGAAGAGGGTGAAGGCTGTCGGGTGAGGACCTGTCAATCAAATCGTAGCGCCCACCGCGCGCGCATAGGCTTGCGGAGTTTCAAAAATTCAGAGGTGCACGACACGCGCTAATCCCACGCGCGGGGCCAACGCGCAGGGGCGGGGACTGTGAAATTGCGTCACTTTTGGAGCGCGCACCCTCGCGCGCTGCGCGACGCGTCGAGTATGAATCTAGCTTTATAGGGCGAGTGACGTGTACGACAGAAAATACGGCAGTATGAAAAAAAGGTTTTCACAGCTAGACTTTATCCCCTTGCTAAACCTGTAACTCACTTAATCTTTCTTCTTGTTCTTCTTTTACACTCTGAATTTTCCCTGTGTAAGAAGAATATAAGACCTTTAGCAAGGGGAAGGTACATGTTCTCCATCATCAACTGGCTTCAAACAGCAGGTAGATCACTCAGGTACATGTACAAACAGTCCCCCGAGTTTCCTTTGTGCCATTAATGACTCCCTCAGACTCTGCAGGATATGCACTGTCCGGTTCGTCTACGGTAACGAGATTCTTCTTGATATCAGAGGATGAACAGGTGTGCAGATGGCCCCACAGTTTAATCAGCCTTCCTTTGTTGCCATGCACCACGATGTGTTGACAGAAGTGTATCCAGCCCAGCCTGCATTAAAACCTGACACGTTGCCTGCCAAGATGCCACAGGTTGTGGAGTTCTTTGTGCTATAAAGTTGTGTACCCTTTAGCTATTACTGATAAAAAGCCACTTTGCAGAAGTTTTTTTTTTTTACCACAAGCTCTGGCATGCTAGTTAAAGCCACATTGGGATAGTTGTGTTAAACAAAACAAAAAAACAGCTCATACAACTTGAAATGAGCAGAGGAATTAATCTCTCTTCAGTATGGATTCAAAATATGTTTTTTTTTTTTGGTTAGCTCAATTTTTTTCATGGGTTTGGTTATGGGTGTTTGAGACACAGAGTGAACAACAAAAGTTTTCTTGTTTAAGACATTCTGTTTGCAGGGTTGCCAGGGAAATGTTTCGGTTAATGTTATGTATTTATTCTAGCATGTCCATAGTCTTCCAGCAAACAGTTGGTGGATGTTACGTGCACATGCTTCAGTGAATATGTGCTAAATGCATCATCCTTATATACTACTCCTTCACTAGAAATGTATGTCTATTTTCTGTGCTCACAAAAAGCTGCTGGGTTATTTTGATAACTCAGTTATGGGATCATATTTTGAGTTGGTTTAATCATATATTAGGTCAAAAAGTTTGACTCAGTGTTTGGGTCAGTTCAATTCAGTTTATCTATATAGCACCAAGTCACAACAGAAGTTGTCTCAGGGCACTGAACAAAAGCATTCACATACATACAAAGTCTGTTAATGAAAGTTATTTATCTAAGGAAGCCAGCAGATTGCATTGAATCTTCATTTCATCGCAGTCTCCCATCCTGAGCAAGCACAAAGGCAACAGTGGAAAGGAAAAACTCCCTCATAACAGGAGGAAACCTCCAACAGAACCAGGCTCAGGACAAGTGGCCATCTTCAACCGGCTGGGTCAGAGAAACGCTGTGTATTCTTCAGAGTCCACCAGAAGTTCTCCCAATCAGACCTGACTGGATCTTTTCTTTAGGGTGTGATAAATAAAGGTAAGATGGTAAAAATAACTTTTGTTGGCTTTATTAAAGGTGCAGTCTGTAACTTTTCCAAAAATATATTTTAACATGTTTCTTCACTCTGTCACTAAAGCATTCCTAAAAACCCACAGTGACCCGCCGTTAACCAGCCAATAAAAACAGAGCTTCTCACTGCTCCTAACCCACGCCCCCGCCTGTCCCAGCCCCAGCGGCCGCGCACGTTCTCGTTCAAAGGATTGCAAAGCGATGCAAAACTGTTTTGTATGTGACACAAATGTATTAAATTCCCCTTCTTCATCCCTGATCTGGACTTTTCTTTTGTTTTTTTGCCAAAAGTCAAGTGATCGCTTCCTCCTCCGCTGACTCCATGACTGAAATGAGGAAATGAATGAATTTGTCACGAGCGAATTAAACTCGGGTTCAACGTGGCTGCGCGAGGCTCTGCAGATTTCCTGGTGTTCTGGTGTGCTGGACCAGCGCTCCATGTTTTTATTTTATTTTTTAGAACGTTTTAAACACAGAAGATCGCAGCGGCTGAGACGGGACATGCAGTGGAGGCGGAGCTAAGGAGGCAGAGCTGAATTTCAGCGAGAGCAAGGGGGAGCAGAGCCATATATGGCTCTGAGGGGGAGGGACCAGAATGCTTTCCCTGTTGAAAATTTTTCTAAGTCCTGCGTTCTACAGAAACTTACAGACTGCACCTTTAATAACTTTATTTTGAATAGTTAATGGTTAACTTGGTCCCCTAAAATAACTTATCTCTAATTTAACAAATTAGTCATTTTAGCAACATGTTTTGGTGAACAGCAGGAGGTCTTGGCCCAAGTATCTCAAATCTCAAAGCCCAGAAATGTTGGTTGTTGCCCTGTAAGGTTAAACCATCTGCTAAGATGCTGGGTTCCCATAGTGATCATAGATTAACTTTAACCAGCTAGGTCAAAGCTAAACCCAGCATGATATGTTGGTGATTGTAACTGTGTCCTGGACACAAACCTACAGCTTCAGTCCTCAGCATGAGTACAATATCCTTCAGTCTCACAGAACCACAGGCATGCATGTTATTTATCTGTGTCTTTTCTCTTCTTTAGTTTCTTTACATTGTCAGTCCACTTTTCTTTCTGCTCATAAATCCTCCCTGCTTTTGTCAGTGCTCCTCCCCTCGCTAACACTTTGTCACATCAATCTTTCCCACTTACTCCTTTTTTTAAATCCTCACTTATCACTGCAGACAGACACGCTCTTCCTCTAACCTGTCTCCTCCATCTTTCTTTATCTCCCTTACTCTAGTAATAACTTTCTGCTCGTACATTTATATTTTGAGCCTGCAATGATCCGCTTCCCTCCTCTGTTGTTCATCATCCTGTATTGGTGCATTCGTCAAAAAGTCAAGCTGTGATTGGTTCATTTATCAAACAGCCTAAAGCGGTGCAGCTGCAGGCAACAACCAGTAAAGCCCAAAGAATGCACAGCCTCAAAGTTTCCTCTCTAATGTTGCATGGCTTTTTAAACATGCATTAAAAATTGCAATAAATTCCCCCAAAAGTCATTTTTTTAAAAGATGAATAGTACAACGTGTTAAATCTTCAGTGTTGACACTCCATAATGTTTAACAGTTCAGATAGTGGAGCATCTGTTTTCGTAATTTGACTTTAATAGGAGTTGGACACACATGTGGATGATTAGCTTGTCGGACACGAACATGAGATTCTGAGTAGTATGAAATTATTTGTGTTTGTGTCTATGTATCCTGAGAATTACTGCGATTAGCAGCCAGGAAGCTGACCTGTCAAAATGAGGAACTTGTTAAATGTTGCATAAAATACAACTCAAGATTGGTAAAAAGAATACTGTACATAAAAATGCAAAATTACTTGATTCTTAAAATCACTTTCTTAGATGCAATTCAAGAAGATTTTTTTTGGATTGGTTTCAAGGTTCAACGGTCTTCTGTCATGATTTCAGCTCCTTGTCTCCTCTGTTCTTTGCCACCTGCAGGCACTCTTGGCCACGCCCACTTCTCCACTCTGTCCGAAGAACAGCTGATCAGCTGCAAGAGAAAGTTTATCCTGCAGTGTGGGCTGCACAAAGGTGCAGTAGGTGCTAAATAATTTTAAATAATTAATTTTAAATAAAAATCCATGCTGATTGTGCGGCTCATCCATCAATCAGCCAATTGTGTGACATGTCCAATCTTATTTTGAAAAAAACACAATAGAGTGAGTCTGCGATAAATGAACCGTGAAGTAGCGAGGGACTACTCAAAGTCAAAGTCAAGTCAAAGTCAACTTTATTGTCAAAACTGCAATATGTACAGGACATACACAGGATTGAAATTGCATTTCTCTCTGTCCCTCGGTGCAACAGTAAACATTTAAACACTAAAACATTTAATAAACATAAGCATAAAATGAAATAATAAAAGTGTAATACTGTCCTGAGTTTTTGCATAGTAGTTTTTGCATAGTAGTAGTATGAAAGTATGAAAAGTTACACCAACACTAAAACACTAAACATTTAATAAACATAAGCATAAAATGAAATAACAAAAGTGTAATACTGTCCTGAGTTTTTTGCATAGTAGTATAAAAGTGTAAAAAGTATATCTATAAAATAAAATGAAAGTTCTGGCATTGACATTTGTAATAGAGTGACAAAGCAGCATATGAAGTTTATGTACACAGTATATGTATGAGGTAGTTGATATTGGTATAGAGGTAAAGTGGCATATGCAATAAGGCTAGTAAAAAAAATATATATATATATATATATATATATATATATATATCAGCAGTAGTGTAGATATAAAAAGTAGTGTAAATGTAAACAGTAGTATTGAATGTAAACAGTAGTAATAAATGTAAACAGTGAATGTAAACAGTAGTATGACTATAGGCAGTAATGTAATACAAACATTAGTGCAAATAATATGAGAAGTAGTGCAAACTGAATGAGCACATGACCGTGAGTTGAGTGAATAACCCGTTTTGATGACACAGAGTCCAGTGTTAAAATCTTTGTGTTGTGTGGTGGTGTGTGAAAGTTTTTTGTGATTAAGGCAGTTCATTCAACCTTTATTTATACAGGCTAGCCTCGTTGAGTCACGGGGACTCATTTACAAGAGGGACCTGTCTCACTCACACCAAACAACCATCCACTCTCACACTCACACCTAGGGTCAATTTAGAGTCACCAATCAGCCTAACAAGCATGTTTTTTGGTCTGTGGGAGGAAACCGGAGTACCCGGAGGAAACCCACGCATGCACGGGGAGAACATGCAAACTCCACCCAGAAAGGCCCCGGACCGGGATTTGAACCGGCAACCTTCTCGCTGAGAGGCAGCAGCTCTACCAGTTGTGCCACCGTGCTGCCCGTTCAAATGGGAGGGGAGGCAGAGCAGGCAGAGTGTTTAGCATCCTGACTGCCTGATGAACAGAGCTGTCTCTCAGTCTGCTGGTTCGAGCCTGGAGACTCCTCAGTCTCCTCCCTGAAGGCAACAGGCTGAAGCAGCTGTGTAGTGGGTGTGTGGGATCACCTGCCATGCAGAGGGCTTTCCGAGTGAGGCGTTTGCTGTGTAAGTCCTGCAGTGAGGGGAAGGAGGTGCCGACGATCTTCTCAGCTGCTCTCACGATGCGCTGGAGGCTCTTGCGGCATGATGCAGTACATGCACCAAACCACACCGTGATGCAGCTGGTCAGGACACTTTCTATGGCACCCCTGTAGAAGGTGCACATGATGGGGGTTGAAGCTCCAGCCCTTTTCAGCTTGCGGAGAAAGTAGAGGCGCTGGTGAGCCTTCTTGGCCAGTGCTGCAGTGTTCCTGCTCCAGGACAGGTCCTTCGAGACGTGCACTCCCAGGAACTTGGTGCTGTCCACTCTCTCAGTTTAATCAGGTTTGCTGCTGTCTCTTTAGTTAAACACAATTATAAAACTCTCCAAACCTTTTCATGTAAACATGTACCGGTACTTAAGCATGCATATTCACACGTTGTATCTATTAGAAGATTACTTTTAATTCTGAACAAAGTAAAAACGTTACAGTCTGGACTTGATTCAGAGGTGAAACAAAAATCCTAGTTGTTGAATGAATAAAAGTTTTTTTTTGTTGTAGCAACCAGCAATTTATTACAATGGTTAAGGTTAAATGGGTGAAACAAAAACAAATGTCCATCCAGTGATTACTTTCTGTAAGTTTCATCAAACTCTCTGAGATTATTCGCCCCATGAGGTAAAAGAGAAAAAAATAAGCTCATTCTGAAAAATAAATACCTCTTTACCTCCAATGCACACATGTGCACACACAAACACACACATGCACGCGTGGATAAGAAAGCAGATGTCTGGATGAGACACTGCTACATTCCTGAAGTTACACATAAATGTTTGCACATGGTCAGAACAAACACAGACGCACACGGATACTGATTCTCAGACACAAGTCTTCTTCAGCAGCTGCTCAAAAACACACACAACTGGACGACTCGACAAGCTGGAAAAACACCCAGCTACGTCCACACGCACAAACTCCAACGGATACGTCAGTGTCTCAATTTAACATGATTAGAAAAGTTTTAGGTTCCTGTTTGCACCACTCCTCTCAGAGGACACAGCTGTCTGTGAACGTTCAGCTTATTTTTCTGTTTCTGGTCTCATCCCAGCCTCACCAGCTGAACCTTCTGATCCTTTAGAGCAAAAACAAAAGATGAACTCTTAAATCTACACTCACATGTGAAGCCGTAGTCAGTCAGCAAGAACACGTCTTTCCAAAAGTGGATCTATATCAGGGCTATTCAACAAAACTGCTCAGGGGGTCATAGTTCTGAAAGCCAACAGCTCGGGGGCCGGGCATTCAGCGATTTAAAGGGGACCACATATTCAAAATTCACTTTTTAATGGATTTTTTACTCAACTTTGGGTATGTACTTCATAAAAAAACTGTGCTAGGGCCAAAAAAATGCACCCAGTGGTTTATTTACTCTAAGTATATTTATTTATCTTTGATAGAAACACTTCGTTTCCACTTCCTGCGGTTTGTGACGTCACAAACCGCAGCCACAACCCACAACCCCAACCTTTGTCCCGCCCCGTCACCTAGCAACCCCTGGTGATGCTCCACCCACTTCAGTATGAAAGAGGGGACGGTTGTTTTTCCTTATTTCATGTCAGCACAATGGCTAAAAATGTCACAGAGTCTAGCCAGCTAACGTGAGCGTTGCAAAGATTCTCTAACCCTCCTGGCCCAGATAATGGCATAGTTTTCAGATGGGAGTCTTGAATGAACAGCGATGCAGCATGTTGCAGTGTGTGTGTGTGTGTGTGTGTGTGTGTGTGTGTGTGTGTGTGTGTGTGTGTGTGGTTTATGTGTCATAGCAGGCCAGACTACGTACCGCTAAACCACATTAACCAACCTGTGTGTGTATGTGTGTGTGTGTGTGTGTTTGTGTGCGCGCGCTTATCGGGGGAGAGGGAGTTTTAACGCTGTCATTAGGGGGGAGAGCAAATACACACCCTCGAGTGAACAAATGAGACCCTCGAGAGAACAAATGAGACCCGCACGAGCGCAAATCAGACCCCGTGAGCGTGTATGTGTGTGTCCGCTGCGAGTGACATCCGCTCCCTCCAGTGCGCGCGCACAGGGGGAGGGAGACGTATTACAGAGGAAAAATTAAAAATGACACGACAACTTGTACACGTCTGATCTGTCCCACAATAAATACGTCGCGGTCCAGTTCAGCTCAGCTCAGGGCTCTGGGTGGCAGTAACGCGAGTTCAGACATCCTCGTCTGCCTTTGGAGGGCGGAGTTAATGTAAACAGATCTTTGAAGGGCGTGGCCACGAGATCTCATTATCATAAACCAGTCGTTCAAAACGAAAGTTAAAAATGGCAGAATTAAAAAGGGTACAATTGATTATCTAAGAATTAATTTGTGTATTAAATTGAATGAACATTGTCTGGTAACCCCACAGACATACCATAAAAAATTTAAAAACCTATCTGTGGTCTCCTTTAAGTCATTATGTAAATAAACCAAGTTTTACAATGTTACCTTTTAAATGTGTTTTTATTTTATTGCATTGAATCTTAAATGCAATAAAGACACCTCCCCAATTTAAAAAAAAAATTATGAAGTGGGCCGGATTTAAGTCACCCACGGGCGGAAAAGTCCCACAGGCCGCCATTTGAATAGCCCCTGTCTATATCATCACCAGCAGCTGGAAATGTTTATTGCTGCTTGAAATGTTCACACTGAAGGCAGCGCAACATATTGAAAATATTTGTATATAAATCTCACAACCAGTTTGTTTCAACAAATACGTGCATGTCTCTCGCTAAACACACGTTACTTTCTGTCTTTGTAAAAAGAAATTGGAGCTGCAAGAAGTGACATTTGCATTTTGAGCCTTCAGTCCACACCTTCATCATGAGACGCACGCCTCAAAAAGTGTCATCAAAGCTTTGCTTCTCCCCAGGTAAAATAGCAGAAATAAAAATACCATAGTTGTTGTCTTTTAGCATTTATTATTATTTCTTCATTTAGGAGGGAAAATATTTACAGAGCTTTGAATCAAAAAACTTTTTTTTTTCAGGTGATTGTAATACTCAAAAACTAAACCAATCTCATTTTATATATGGTATATCAAAATTAAGCAGATTTGACCGTTGCTCCAAGTGAGCTGGATGAAAGTGGCAGTCTAAGGCAAGCCGATCGTGTCATTAATAGCCACTTTTACATTTTACATGATACAGCGGCATGCCATACTCGAGTGCCATCTAGTGGCTGAAAATGTTATTGTTCAATGTAAAAAAGCTAAGTCTGGTCCTCTGTACATTTAAAATACAAAACAAAAAAGTAGAAACGTTTCGTCTTTCGTCCGAAAGACTTCCTCAGTCTGAGCTGCTGTATTCAGCTCAGTCTTATAAATAGCACCCTCCCACAGTGGATCAACCAGTTGGCTGATGACAGCCGAAACCAGCTGCTCACATGATCAAGGAGGACCATCAGCCTAATGATGGATCGTTAGCACCCTGATGGTTGTTTGCTATTCACAGAGGGCTGAGTGATACTAGCAATAACAGCATTGTAAGAGGGGGACAGTTGAACCCGGAGGCCTCCACCTCTGTTTAATGATGGATGGTTTCTTTTCACAAAGATGGCCTCCTTTACTCCTCTCTCAAACCATCGTTCCTCTCTATCAAGGATGTGAACATCTTCATCCCTGAAAGAGTGACCGCTGGCCTGGAGATGAGTGTAGACCGCAGAGTCCTGACCTGATGATGTTGATCTTCTGTGCTGGGCCATCCTTTTGGCCAGTGGCTGTTTAGTTTCCCCAATATAAGACTGATCACAGCCCTCCTGACACTGAACAGCATACACAATATTACTCTGTTTGTGCCGGGGGACTGGATCTTTGGGATGAACCAGTCTTTGCCGTAATGTATTTTGGGGTTTAAAAGCCACTGGGACGTTGTGTTTAGAAAATAAATGCCTCAGTTTCTCTGAAACTCCAGCAACATACGGAATGTCCAGAGGACCAGACTTAGCTTTTTTAGATTTTTCTACCTGGATTATTGAGCATGCATCAGGTTATTGTTCAATATTTTCAGTCAGAATGAATGAAAACTCATATCTCAGCCAAAAATTTGTTTATAAATATGGGGAAAAATCTATAAATACATTGCTTTGCCTATAAGTCACAGGGCATGTAAATTGTGCAAAAAAATACGACATATGGGTGAAAAATATGGTAACCATTCTCAGCCGCCCTCCATGTCGATGATCTCAGCTGTTTTCACTGCTCCCAGCCACTCCTGGTTCACTGTCACTCATCAGTGTGTCATACTGTTGAGTCTCTCACCTCTTCCATGTGTGCTCCTTGTTGTTTTCCTCCTGGTTTCTAGTTTAGTTGCCTTGTCAGTCTTTTCATGTTGTAATTAAATTGTTAGTTTTGTGTTCTATCTGCATCTTTGGGTCCTTCCCCATCACACTGTTAGCTCACCACTAGCAGCTGCTACAATAGGAATAGTGTGCAATCAAACAAAAATGAATTATTAATTGTGTTTAACTCCTTCTTCAATTATCTTCTCAATCCTATATTTTACTTTGACTATAATGTTGTAGTTGCATAAACATCCCTAAACTTCTGCACATATTTCCTTCTGTTACAGCCTGAAGAGAAGGAATGTACAAAAAAATATTAAATGATAAGCATTGTTCTTTTTGATGCATCTACAAGTTAGGAAACCTTCAGAGCAACTTGAAGAGGTTAATTAATCTGAAAATAGTGATTTATTTTTATTTTTTAATCAGCAGCGGCTTCTGATATGGGTGATACAGGCAACTGCCCGGGGCGGCCTCTTGTCAAGGGCAGTGCGAGCACCCCGCCCTCCCTGTCCAAAAAATAAAACGCATAATTTCATGTAGCCTGTCTCTCCAACATATCAGTTTCATATCTCTGCCAGGTACAGGTGGTGCAGCTTCTGCTGAGGTCTGACACAGGTTGTGAAAGAAGGTGGGGCATTTTATCATCTCTCTTGCTGGGCCAGGGATGCATCTGATAGCACACCTGATACAATTAGTTTGCTATGGAAACCACACCATTGATTACCCCCAAACAAAGCACATTTCATCTACAATACAGTATTCTAACTACGGTATAACCAATTGTTCATGGATCTTTTTTGTGAAATAGCTGAAAAAATAATACAAAACCGAATCTGTGGTGTGACTTTGTGGCTGAAGGACATTTCAGTGGGCAGGGAGCTGCAGTCTCCCCTCCTTAAATAACGGTAAAGAAACACGTCAGGCATACAACTGCTGAGCAGATTACATATGATGACATTATTGATGACTTTGCATCAAGGAAGACAAGAAGGCTCAATATTTAGGTGGCAGATGTTGTGCAGTTTAATCTATATTTCTTCTTTGAAAGGTTTTAGATTCACTTGTTTAAAGAAGGGTAAGACGTGCAATTTATTTTGTGCTTCGTGAAGTGCAATAGTGTTACTTGTCAGAGGGGTTGTTCACCCAGAGCACCAAACAGGATAGGACCGCCTCTGTTTGTTATAAATAGTACTGGCTGCAGCCATCTATATGGTGTTTGTGCATGCTTTGCTTCATAGTGCACGGTATCTCTGCTTCCATATAACAGTTCAGTGACCACACAGACAGCAGCGTTGCAACATGATGCAGCTGAGAGTCCGGTGCCAGCGTTAACAAGGGTCTTTTCAGTGCTGTGTATTCAGAGCTGCACCTGTTGCCATGTGTGTGCAGGAAGCATGCAGCAGAAAGGACATGTGGTGCTCATATACCGTACATTCCTTCCTCTCTGTTCATGAATCACTCTACCTAAACCGAGTGCTGGTCCTCAGAGAGGAGCGAATAAACTGTAAGAGTTTCACAACAGGACCGTCTGCATGTGCAGGATGTACGCTGGTTGAGTATCTGAATGGATTTTTAGAGGTTTGATACAAGGTATATCACATGTAGCCTACATGTCATCACTTTGGGTTTGTTAGAAGAATGGATTTGTGACAGATGAAGTATTATGGTCAGTGGGGTTGGGTTAAGTCTTTGATTTAGTAGGGTCGATCTGAGGCTTTTTTTGTGAGGTTTTTTTTTTTTCCGTACAGTTCCTTGTAGAGTTCATTTAGTCATTTTTGGACATCTCCCAACCTTGTCTATAAATTTAGACCGGACTATGAACATAGCTGCGGAGTGAAATACAAGCAGAGAAAACAACACTGGTTTGCTTCAGACTCTGGATGCTCAGGAATACAGTACTTTACAAATGTTCAGTTCATTTCAGTTCAGTTTACTGTATTTATAAAGCGCTAATTCACATCAAATATACCTCAAGGTGCGATACAAAAACATTCACATACATTATCAAATGAAAATTAGGGAAAGTTATCTGCCTAAGAGGCTAGCAGATTACTAAACATACAAACAGATTATAAAAGTAATAGATAGTAGATAGTAAGAAATTAATAAAAACTAATTTACTAAATGTAAAATTGATAAAAATGTTGGAGTCAACTCAAGTTCACCACATCTAATGAACATTAGCAAACACAGTCAAATATCTGTAGCGCAGTAGACAGTTTTACAGGTGCAGAGCTACATTTTGTTGTTCAATCAGAGGATCGTTCCTCACAAAATCTTAAAAGACTTGCCATACTTGCCGTCGTAGACGTCACACTGCCGTATAAGTCGCATCAGTCCAAATATGTCTAATAAACTGGAAAAAACATAAATAAGTCGCTTCGCTGTATAGGTCGCATCTATCATGCATCACCACTGACCACAACATGGACCGGTGTTGTGCCAAAAACTGATTGGCTGCCAAATGGTGGCTGCGGGAACGTGCACAGGAGAACTTTAACAAGAATTTGACGAGATCAGCACTTAAAACCATTAATTGTTTGCTCAAAATTATAACAAAGGTGTATTTCAGTTGAACTTTTCCTTAAGAAATGCACGTTAATGGTCAAATCAGCTGCATTTTGTCGGGCAGAGTGGCGAAATTCAGCTGATTTGACGTTTGCTCCAGGAGTTCCAGAGTGAGACGAAGGTGGCTTGGTATGGCAAGCCAAGTGTCTCATTAATAGCCACTTTTACCTACGTATTAATGAGACACTTGGCTTGCCATATCAGTAGCGACTGAAAATGGTAGTGTTCAATATTTTCCATGTCAGAATGAATGAAATCATCAGATCTCAGCCAAAAGCTGGTTTATAAATACAGTATGGGTAAAAAAACATATATTAGTCGCTTCGGTGTTTCAGTCGCTGCACTTGCAAATTTATACAAAAAGGTGCGACTTATATAGTGAAAAATAGTGATAATGTTATTTTTATGTGTTGACTAAAATAGCTACAGAGCCATCATTTTTCAACATAAAGTGATATTTGTCTAATGCTCTGGTGTGAGCTGCATTGGATTGTAGGCCTTTGTTTTGTTTTGAAATATTCAGTATTTAATGTTTAGAATGGTTTTTCAACCCATTTGTTTTCCTTCAGTAAAATGAAGGCTGTCACAGTATTTTATTTTTTTCTTTGATCAGGATCAGACGAGGCCTCGTGAACGATCCAGGCGTTTTGCATTGGTGGCCGCACTGTGGATTTTATCCTGAAGACCTGTTCCCTCTTTGTTTTTGCTCTGAGGGCTTCAGGCTCAGTGGGTGATCGACTAGCTCTGTTTTACTTCCCCCACAGTGATCACTCTGTACGATGTCTCTGTCTGATGCCAAACTGCCCTGACAACGTTACTCGTTAGTGAGCGCAGAACAGGTCAACCTATAAAATAAAAAACAGCACTTTCATCTTCTCACAGATTTTTCCATCTGTAGATAAAACACCAGTGAGGTATATATTCCAGTAAGATTGTTTTGTAACGAGTAGAAAGCAAAAATCAATAACAGCCCATTTTGTAAAAGATTTAAAGCAACGACACGTGTTTCCTGATGAAACACAAACTTTTGCTGCCACTGTCCCCACACACAAGCTGTATCCTGTCCACTCACACTCGCCCTCTGGGGGCTCAGAATGCCCTGGGACACGTCGTCACATTCCACATGGCTAAGCTACCTGGCCGTGCCATTATTGGACCACATGTCTGACAGGAGCAGAGGCACGGGGGTGGTGCGGACTGGGAGGACACATGAAACAACTGTGGAGCTGACTGGTAAAAGTGCCAGGGACAGAAAGGAAGAAAGGCTTGCTGTCAGACGTGAAGCAGTCAGCGTCGCTCAGAGGAGGAGAAAATAAAATGGAGTGGAAGAAGAAGTCTGAACAAAAATGAAAAAAAAAATAATACACCTTAATAAAATGAAACAAGTTTGTTCTGAATTAAAACATTGTGTTCAAGTTGTTTGATGTTGGATGGGATTGGAGTGACTAATATCCATTCATCCATCCATCTATCTGTTCACCCATTCATGCATCCATCTGTCCATCCATCTATCCATTCATCCACCCATCTATTCATCCATCCATGCATCCATCCATCCATCAATCCGTGGATCCACCCATCCATCATTCATTCACCCACCCATCCATCCACCCACTCATCCATCCATCTGTCTGTCTGTCCATTCATCCATCCATGCATACACCCATCCATTTGTCGTCCATATTCCATTTATCCATCCATCTGTCCATCTATTTATCCATACATACATACATCATCCATCCTTCCATTCATCTGTCTGTCTGTCCCTCCATCCATTGTTTTAACCTTTTTTAAAAGGTTGGACCTTTAAAGGAGGTTGATTCCAAAGGCTTTTATTTATCTAAGTAAATTATGATTATTTGTGGCTGAGTGGTTAGAGCAGTTGTCCTCCATTATAAGAGTTAGGGGATCAAATCCACCAGCAGTCATGTGCCAAAGTGTCACTTGGCAGGACATTGAACCCCTCACTGCCTCCGATGTGTGTCCCATCGATGTATGAATGTGATAAAGCACTGATTATTCTCTTTAGAATGATTTGTTCAACTATCTTTGTAGAGAGCTAATAGAGTGTTGTATGAAAGGGTAAATGAAGGCACATATTGTAGTGTTAAGCTTGAGTGTCTTGATAAGCAGAAAGGCAATATATAAATACAGTCCATTTTACCATTTATTCTTTATTTTTGTACATTTCTTATATTCCTTTTTTTTTTTTTACTTTGTCAGTTTTTTCATATATGGAGGCATGGAGGTCGTTGGAGTGAGAACAGAGGATGCAGAGGACAGAGTGAGATGTAGCAGGATGACTTGCTGTGGCAACCCCTGAAGAGGGAAAAGCCGAAAGAAGAAGAAGAAGATTACTAATTCAATACTGTACTTATATATTTCTGCTTATTAAGAATATATTACCGTAGGTGTTTAAAACTTAATTATTAATTTATTACTCCTTATACTGTATTTTATTACCAATTTATAAAGGTACCCCTTCTTGTAAAATGGTACTAGAAAGAATGAAATATTTGTCATTTGTGGATCAATAAGTTTTGTGTTTATTCAACTACCCTAGAAAATATTTAAAAAGTTTGTAACACCACCCGAAAAATGTATTTGTCACATTTTCTGGATGAAAGTATAATGGTTTGGAGGCTGGAGTGGTTTGAGATTTGTCTCAAGTTTAATATTTTCACTTTACTTTGTAAACCTACCCTAATTTGAAATTTTACTTTGGTTTTTAGTCACTACATGTTATGAAAGATTAACCATAAAAGTTTATCACATAACATCTTAGGCCTTATTATTTTTGTCTGCCTTGATATTTTTTACAATGTAATAGACACAAAGCTTAGGGAATCCTTTTGTTGAATAGAATACAAAATAAACAACGATTTAAATGCTCTGATTATTACCTGCTTTGTCATGAAATGGATCTGTATGTTAGAAATTGCAACACCCGTAAGTCTTAACACAAATATCACATAAGGTTTTGACTCATCTGTCACTTGTAAACCCACAAAAATTAACTGTTAAACCAATAAATCAGTTTTATGTGCAAAGAGAGCAGTTCAGATTTAAATACATTACTAGAAAAAAGTTTTCGCTTTCAGCATTTTGGCTCTTGTGGCTGAGAGGACACGGTCGAGTGCAGCACAATAAAGCAACGCTTTTGTTTCAAATCTTACGTGTCTGTCAGTAAATGTGTGTGACATTTGACTAGTGTTTGGTAATGGCAGCCACACTATAAATAAACTCTCACTGCATTAACAGGCCTCATTTGAACAGCATAAAGCTGCTGAAAACCGCTCTTTCAGAAAAAAAAAAAAAATTTACTCTTGCAAATCTGCTTTGTTTATTGCAAATATTGTCATGGCTACAAAACTGTGCAGCAACAGCCAATAAACACTGCACGGTGAAGAGCAACATCTAAAAAGGAGGCCAAAATATCAGTATTTTATATTTTTTCTACAAGTATAAAACGATTGTTGCTTTAATTTTTGTATTTACTCTTATTTTTTAAATATATATACAACTATGTAGAAGTTAACCAATTCAAATTTAACAAACAACAACAAATGCTAGTTGAGGAAACAAGCAAACCCTACAAGTCACCATCAAAAATGGCTTCTTTGGAAAGCAACTTTTGATCTCTTTTGTTTTGTTTTCATTCATTGGTCTAAAAAAGATACATGTATCTGAGATGTGATTAGGGATGGCTGGAAGATAATCTACTGCCAGAAAACACAAAATCATCTCTGCAGCAGCAAAGCTCTGATCCATGATAACCACACATTACAGCCAGACTCTGTTGTGTTTGGAGGAACATGTGTCCATCCTGTGCTCCCAGCTTCACGGGGCAGGCTCTTCACACAGAGACGCTCATATGTTTTCAACCTCCTCTTTACATTTGGGTCCAAACGGACTCCTTTTCTCCCTCAAGGAGCTCGTGTATGGAAGAGTAGATAAACCTTTACGTTTGAGGGACAGTCAGAGGGTTTTGTCAATAAGATTGGCTGAGGCAAAAGAGGAGAACAGAAAGAAAACAAAAGAAGAAGAATGGAGTACGCTGCAGCCAAATACAGCAGCTGTTCTGTTGTTTGGTTTAAGCTACAAAGCAAAAAAAAAGACCTTAACGTGATTTACATCCAGGCTTTTCTTCTCTTCTTGATGTTTTTATTATCTTCCTTTAATTGTGTGAATTCTGTTAAGTTTTCACATTACCAAGATCCTCTTCAAGTGCTGCATATGTTGTTTGGCGTCTCCTCCCACAGTTGTTAAACTATTTAAACAATTTAGGTATCAAAATGTTCAGCTCGTTCAGGACACTTCTGCTCTACAGTAACTTTCGGTAGTGATATCTTTTAAACTTTTTGAAATATTAAGCTTTTTCAGCTATTTTTTATCTCAAAATACATTAGGATTCCATGAAATCCTTACACATCTTACTGCTTTTTGAACTGTAACCACTTCAGCATACTTCAACCTAGAAAGGGCATGTAAATTTTAAACTTTTCATAAAACATTCGTCTGTCACCAAATGATTCAGCTTTTTGCAATCTTTTACTATTCTCGTGAAAACATTGTTTAAGCTTAGTGAAAGTTTTGTTTGTTTTTCTCCCACCGTGCTGCATACAGGTAGTCCCCGAATTACGAGCGCTCTGATCTACGAGGTTCCAGACTTACGAGCTGGCGAATTTTTGGAAAAAACGCAAAAAATACTGAGTTTTCATGTGTTTTTTCACCACAGTTAGTTAGCTAAACATATGGACACACGTTTCCGATCATTTTTATGCACTCATAAGCAGTTTTTTGATGAAAAACGAGTGTTTGTAGTCGCGCTAGCGAAACCGTTCCAATTTACGAGCGAAATTCCGGACTTACGAGAGACATGGCAACCGTTCCAAATTACGAGATTTCCGGTTTACGAGCGCCTCGTTGTAACGGATCTCGCTCGTAAATCGGGGACTACCTGTATAGTGATTTTAGAACAGGCATGGGCAAGCCCCGGCCCGCGGGCTGTGTACGGCCCATTGGGCTTTTAAGATGGTCTGCCAAAACTGTCCAAAATTTGGACAATTTAAAACAAATTTTTGTTGTTTGTTTATTTTAAAAAAAAATTTAACTTTATTTTTCTGGGGTGTTGAGTTAGAATTTAGGGGTGCTTAAGCACCCCCCAAAAAGAAGTTAAAATCACCACTGGTCCTAATTATATTTAAAAAACTGAATCAAATAGGAAAAATAACTGGCGTACTTTTACCTGTAGTTCCTGCATTTCCCCAGTAGAGGTGCACGACTGACACTGGCATGTATTAGAGGCAAAGTAACAGTAGAGAATAAGTAATTTCTTCTTCTACGCTTTTATTTTTACTTTGCCCTACGAACTCGTCTGTAAAAACGAACTCATCAGAGTACACACGTAGCCGGATATCAGTAAAACCGAAGAGTTTATCATGCGGTTTGGCCTTTCATCCACACGTGAACTCCGGTTGATGCAACTATAAACGAATAATAACAAAAACTCCGACCAAAGTGGAGATTTGAGAATTCTCCGCTTTCGGATTTGCGTGTGGACTTTCGGAACCGGAGATTTGCGCTTTACGTCACATGTCACTCCGTTGGGTAATGCTCTAAAAAAAGCGCTAAAATGTCAACATACCTGCTCTGACATGATTCCCACTCGACATTTTCCTGCGTTTTATTAACTTTGTACTCCAACACGGTATTTAATAGTAGTTCAAAAAAAAGTTCCACACAAACGAACCTCCAGGCGCCATGATTCAAAACTAACAGGAAGTTGTGGTTGCTTTGAAGGGTTGTGATTGGCTGATATACGTTTCACCTTTGCACTACACTGCCTCCTATGGGTTGGGCATATTCTTTACAACGCTCTGTGGTGAAAATCACCGGGTTCATGTAGACAATCATTTTCTATATCCGAACATGTATGTACGGCAATATTTTTTTGCGCAAATATTTGTTTTTTCAAACACCAGGCTACGTGTGTACAAGGCCTCAGAGTCAGAGTCAGAGAATCTTTATTGTCATTCGCACCACATCTGGTACATGTGATGAAATGAGATTATGTACACAGGGTCCCAGTTACATCCAACAATAAAATGTAAAATGTAAAATTAACAAAGCAAAGAAGAGTGTACAGTGAGTGCCGATTGTTTAATATGGAGTGGACGACAACATATTGTTTCAGTGAGGTCCAATCAGAGATATGCCAAGAAACGGTTGCGGTTTTCAAAGAGTACACTTTGCTAACTGCTAACTTTGCTAGCAAGCCTTTCTCCGATGGCGATTTTGTTTGTAAAAGAAACAAGATCAAAACAGAGCAGGTCTATTGTCTCCAGAGGGCCAAGATAAGTTAGAAAAAAATCAGTGTATCACGCTGGTCTGTGACTCACCTTGTGGAACTGAAGATTTAACCATCAAAATAAGCTAAAAGTCAGAGTCCTTTAAATTACGGTTTGTTAGCACTAGATGAAAGTAATAAAGGATACTGCTCAGCTCCTATTTTTTATCTGCGGGATTAACAACAGTTTTGAGATAATGGAGGTGTTTTTGAACCTGGAGTCTCTGAAAGGAAAAACACGGGGAGAGGATTTTTATAACCGTCTGCTGTCATCGAGAGAATGAAGCTACTGTGGAGTAAACTTCAGTGTCACAACGGACACATCACCAAATTTAAGTGGAAAACATGGGCTGCTGAAAAGAATCCAGGATAAAGTGAAAGAGGAAAACTCTGACCAGGATGTTATTTTTCTTCACTGTATCATCCATTATTTTTTCATTCAACCTTTATTTAGGCAGGTTAATCTCATTGAGCCTCGAGGACTCATTTACAAGAGAGACCTGTCTACAAACTAAAGAATGATGACAACAGCAACAGTAGAATTTCCTTGAACAATCAACAATAGACAAACATAAGAGAGAAATACAGATTTTTTTAAACAAGTTAAAACAACTACATGTATATCAAAGGACCAAAACAGACAGATTATAAGGCAGATGTAGAAAATCAAAAACAGGAACATGTCTGCATTGGTTTTTGCCAGGATTCCAACAGATTCTTAAAGCCATTTAGAGAGGTCAAGGCCAAGAGCTTCAGATATTTTTGTATTTTTGGTGAAGATTCTCAGTCATCCAGGACATGATAAATCAAAAAAAGTGTTCAATACAGTCCATAAAGTCCAGTTGTTTCTGTAATGAACACTTTTTAAAAATCTTTTTGTAAGATATTCCAGGAAGCAGGAGCAGAGTAGGAGAAGGCCCTTTTGCCAAGTTCAGTTCTCACTGACGGAACACTGCAGGTAATCATGTCCTGAGAGCGCACGCTGTAGCTGCACTCACGCAAAGACATGTAGGAGGAGATGTATGAGGGCAGCAGACCAAGAAGTGATTTAAAGATGAAAATGTACCAGTGGAAGAGTCTGCGTGAGGTTAATGATGTCCAGTTAACCAGTGAATACAGGGTGCAGTGGTGGGTACGATAATCACAGCCAGTTATGAATCTTAGTGCACCATGATAGACAACATCCAACATCCGCAGGGTGCTTGTAGGAGCATTCATGTAGAGAATGTCACCGTAATCAATGGAGGGAAGGAAAGTCACAGATACAAGGCGTTTCCTAGCATTCAGTGTTAGACATGATCTGTTTCTGAAAAAGAAACCCAGTTTAACTTTCAGTTTCTTTACTAGGTTTTCCACGTGGAGTTTAAAAGAGAGATGCGAATCGACCAGGATACCCAAATATTTATAGGAATCAACAAACTCAATAGGGACACCATTTGAGGATAAAATCAGAGGAAGAACTGCTGGGACCAACTTCCTATTTGAAAAAAGCATGCCTTTGGTTTTGTCAGCATTTAGCATTGAGACGGAACAAATCTGACTGGATGATGTCAAAAGCGGATTACAAAAGCTGACAAGCCTTAGCAGCTGTTTTAGCTCGACAATAAACAACTGTGTCATCAGCATAGAAATGTAAGGATGCATCAGGGATGCTCTGACCTACATTACCTATGTAGATTGTAAAGAGGGTTGGTCCTAAGACTGAGCCTTGTGGTACACCATTTTTAACTGTTAAATAACTGGAAGAAGTACCGTTATGTTGAACACATTGCCTCCGATCGGAAAGATAGTTAGAAAACCAACCAATGGTGTGATCTGAGAAACCGATTTCTGAGAGCTTATGACACAAGATGTTATGATCCACAGTGTCAAAAGCTTTAGACAGGTCTAAGAGAAGTGCAGCACAATAATCCTTAGCATCCAATGCTTCAACAACGTCATTAAGGACCTTCAGTGAAGCAGTCGTTGTACTGTGTTTTGTGTGTGTGGAACTTTTGTGTGTGAATTCTTTAAAATAAAAAAAGTGAAAGACAAAAATGTGTGTGTGAATTATTTTGCAGGTGCTCTGCTGTGATGCTGCATAAGAGGAGCTGCAGAAGTGATGACGTCTGCTTCCATTCCCAACCTGCTGACCTGCTGTCATCTATGGAAGCGGTTGTGGGACGTATTTAAAACTGAAATGGTTTAGCAGGAATGCTTTTTATTTTCAAAATTGACATTTCAAAATGAATTTTGGCCACTTTTTACAAAGACATATATTGAAAATTAAATGTTAAATGTTATTTTACTTATCATTTTAATTAAGTTACAAATTGAGCAGTCTCGAAGAAGAAAATGAAAATGCAGCTTGGTTTATTCATTTGAAATTTTATTTATGACTCAAAAAAGGCAGCTTGACTTTGAAATGAAAAAGCATTCCTGCTAAACCATTTCAGTTTTAAATACGTCCCACAACCGCTTCCATAGTCATCAACTTTAGATCATGTAGTTGTAAAAAGTTTTGTGAGGAGCTTGTAGAGGTGAGCTGCCACTTTATTTAGACTTTTCTCCTCTATTCTATTAGCATAGTGAGGTAAGAGACTTGTGGTTTGGTTAATTTTATTGTTCTTCAGTTAAGAAAAAAATACAGTACTGTAGTTTGTTTTGTTTGTTGTTTTGGCCTGTAGTTGGTAAGACTCCACAAGGTCAATAATTTCACTATTGTAAATAAAGTCACTGTTCTATCATATAATCCTTACTTAGTGGCTGCTTGAGTGGTGCAGAAGGTGGAATCGCTCATAATTAATTGTATCCCAGTGGCTGTTATTGCGCTGGGGTGTAACATCACACAAACACTACATCCATCTGTTCCTGGCCCGGTCCTTCGCTCCAGTTGTAGAACTCAGTGGCCCGCGAGTCTAAAAGTTTGCCCACCCCTGTTTTAGAATGTTCAGCTCTGAGCAGGTGGAAGAGAATTCTGAATGTCCCACTGACGTTTGTGACTGCGTGTGTGTTTCTGTGTACCGTATGTGTTTGGATTACGTCCAACTCTTTACAGGTTCATTCAGCCTTTTACAGCTTCTGTTCAGCTTTTTAGTTTTTTTTGTGCTGTTTTACTGATGGACCTATAATCTTGCTGTTATTTCATGTTTTTCACTAATGCCACGTCTTGACCAAACGCGTTTTCAACTGCAGGAGCGTCCAGTTTACATGCAAAGTCAATAGGGTCGCGCCTCCAGCCACGTCTTGGCGTCGGGCGTCACGTGCGTGTTGAGCGTGCTGGAAAGCGTTTTCCGTGCACGTGAACCCGCTTCAGCCTCCAAGCACGCGTTGATCATTGCTGAAGTTTTCGCCGTTCAAACGTTCAAACGCCGTTTTTGGTTGATCAGGGAGAGTCGGGGGGGAGGAGAGAGGGGGAGAGTCCCTATGTGACGCGGAAACGAGGGGACGGGTATTGCGCAACTATGTGACGTATTGTTTGTGGGACACAGAAAAAACCCGCGGAGTCATGGACTATGGAAGAGAAACTCATTGTAGCTGTGTGTTCGCGACAAGTCCTTCACGACCAGTCAAGTCTGCTCGACAGAGACTGGCGGAGTGCAGTGAGGAACTCGGTGTACCGGTAAGCTCCTCCCAGACACCCCTGCCGCCACACCGCCGCAGCTTCTCGTTCTGGTCAGGACACCACTGGGTCCAGTGCGTCCACTTGCGTGCGTGACGAGCCTTTTTGCCATTGAAAAGTTGTTTAGTCAGGACGTAGCATAAGAATACAGTAACTATTTCAACTATTTAGTGCTGAAAATTGATCTTTGAAAAAATATATATACAGTATTTTCTGGTGTATAGGTCGCACCTGTGTATAGGTCGCATTGTCCAATTATCACCAATAGATTGGAAAAATCCCTAGATAGGTCGCACTGGTGTATAGGTCGCACCTACGTTTAGCTCTGCTGCAAATGTCTGCCACAGGAGCGCACAGCAAGGCTTTTAAGAAGATTAACACTTAAAAACAATTATTTGTTTGATAAAAATTATAGCAAATGTCTGAGCTGAACTTTTCCTTAATAAATTAACGTAATTGTGAAATGAGCTGGATTTAAAAATTTGTGTCACCGAAAGTGATAACAAGCCTATACTGTATAGGTCGCACCTGAGTATAGGTTGCAGGCCTTGAAAAAAACAACATAAAAAGGTGCGACCTATACACCGGAAAATACGGTATATTTCAATTATTAAAAAACATACGGCGTCAACACAAAATACTCCAGCAATAAGCTTGATCTTGTATGTTTTTCTGAAAAGTACTGCTCCATTTTATGTTTTGTACTGGTTCTCCAGTTTCAGTTTCTTTGTGCTAATTCCAGCTTCCTTTAGCTCCCTTCAGCTTCTCTTGGCTGATTTCTGATTTTTTTTCCAGCAAATTTGCATCTTTTTTTTTTTTTTTGCTTCTTTTCACCAATACAGTACAGGTAGTCCCCGAATTACGAGCGCTCTGATCTGCGAGGTTCCAGACTTACGAGCTGCGAATTTTTGGAAAAAACGAAAAAAATACTGAGTTTTCATGTGTTTTTTCACTACAGTTAGCAAGTTAAGCATATAAACACACGTTTCCGATCATTTTTATGCACTCAAAAGTAGTTTTTAGATGAAAATAGAGTGTTTTTAGGTGCGCTGGCGAAATTTACGAGCGGACTTCCGGGTTGCGAATTTTTGGAAAAAACGAAAAAAATACTGAGTTTTCATGTGTTTTTTCACTACAGTTAGCAAGTTAAGCATATAAACACACGTTTCCGATCATTTTTATGCACTCAAAAGTAGTTTTTAGATGAAAATAGAGTGTTTTTAGGTGCGCTGGCGAAATTTACGAGCGGACTTCCGGGTTGCGAATTTTTGGAAAAAACGAAAAAAATACTGAGTTTTCATGTGTTTTTTCACTACAGTTAGCAAGTTAAGCATATAAACACACGTTTCCGATCATTTTTATGCACTCAAAAGTAGTTTTTAGATGAAAATAGAGTGTTTTTAGGTGCGCTGGCGAAATTTACGAGCGGACTTCCGGGTTTACGAGAGAAATGGCGGCCGTTCCAAATTACGAGATTTCCGGTTTACGAGCGCCCCCTTGTGACGGATCTCGCTCGTAAATCGGGGAATACCTGTATTAGCTTTTTTTGTGCTTCTTTCAACTTGTTTCTGCTAATTTCATTTTCCCCTTGCCTTTTCAGCTACTGTTAAGTTGCTTTTCTACTAATTTGAACATTTTTTTCAGCTAATTTCACTTTTTTATTATTTTAACTTCTATTTAAGTTAACAACCCCATGCTCTTTCGAGCTCATTTAACTAATTTCAGCATTCTGTGCTGTTTTTTTTTTTCTTCAGTTACTTTTCTGCTAATTCCTGCAGTTTTTGCTTCTTTTGGCTTCTTTTTTGCTCATTTCAGCTGTTTTTAGCTTCTTTTGGCTTCTTAAACAACACACAAGTTAGAGTTACAGCTTGATTTCAGGTTCTTCGGCAGCTTTCTGTAAAATCATTCAGCAATCATTATTCACATGGCATTTTCACAGGAAATGCACTTTTTTGTGTGTGTCATTTTCCACTTTATTTTCAACGGCTTGTTGTTTCAGAATTCACATTGTTGTTTTCTTGTTCAATACTTTCTGCACAATCTAACTACTTTGCATACTTAGTGCTATTTAGCCATTCATATATCAAAACATGGGAAGATGGGTGTTATGATTTTGTAACTTGTATATGCTGGTGAAGATTCTCAGTCGTCCAGGACATGATGAAATCAAAAAAGGCGTACAGTTGATCCTGTATTGAACGCCTTTTTTGATGTAACTTGTATACTTTTCAAAACATTTGACTTTATTTACGAATGTTTTCATCATTGCCTTACACTAAGATTTCATCAATTCCATCAAAAACATTGATCTGTTTGAACTCTGTTTTGCCATACTTGCCCTATTTTTGTCCTTTAATGCTATTTAAAAAATTTATTTTGCTACCTTTAGCTGCCATTCTGATACTTTTAGCTAGCATTTTAATACCTTTAACTAGTGTTCTGTGAATTTTATCTTATATCTTGTCTTTTGCTACTTTGACA
>JBBPBX010004475.1:0-33811 GCA_038048925.1 Garcialebias charrua | reverse complement strand
ACAGGAGGAATAGCATGACCTCCTTTGATCTCTTCTGATGATCTTCCTCATTCCCACCCTCCTCTTTCCTTCATCCACGTCTCACGAGCAGTTCTGCCCTGCCAAGCACCTGTCTGCAGGTACAAAGTCTGAATTTAAAGACAGAAAAAGAGTGGGGCGTTTTGGCTGCACACAATGTCTCCCCTCACCTGCCCGTTTCTCCGTGCTTATCTCCCAAGTCTTATCTGCCTTTCATCACATCTGTCAGCATCAATTTCTCCAACAAAATTACAGACTTCGAGTAAAATGGAGACAATGATGATTACAATCAGACAAGAGATCTGCAATCCAGAGGTGTTTAAAAGCAAACGCACACTTTTCAAAGGCCGACAAGTCCGAGCTTGATGTGGCTGCAGATGTCCTGCTTTGTTTTATACAGCAGTCTATAAAAACCCACTATAACAAAAGACAACAAGCTCTTTTCATGTTTTTTAAACTCCCACTGAGTACAAAGAAAAGGTAAAGGATGGAAAGTATTTTTTTATGGACTCTGAGGCCAAACTCTTTCAAACAGTCAGGTTGAAAATGACTGCTGGTTTAAGGTGAGACATTTAAAAAAAAATGTTGTAGACAGATCTTAAAACATGTCGTCTCTAAATTACTGCAGCCCTGGATTATTTTGGATGAGATGTCTTCTTTTCCACACCAAAACCAGTCCACCAGTGACAGCTTCAGAACCAGTATTTTGACCATTTGAGGAAATGAGGACAAGCTGTAACGCTGCTGTTTGTCAAAGATTGTCAGTCCTGTGTACTCGTCCAACTATAATTCTTCAGTTGTCTCAAAAACATTTCTGAGTCGGTCTTATACACATAATCGTTTGAACAGGCTTGTGCCACACTAGATAAAAGTTTTAAAATAATGTTTTGGCTCTGTTTGCATGCTTTTTACAAAATAAGGAGTATTATTTTAATATAAAGAACCTTAGTTACATTCATAATTTGCACCATGTAATAAACAGATGTTTACATTCTCTCTTTTGATTTTGGTTTCATGTCCAGAAGGAAACATCTGGTAGCTAAATGCCCCTCTATGTTCATTATTGCAAACTTTATCTGTGTTTTATATTTCCTTTGTGATAAGCAGCAGATTACCGGCTGTTTTTTGAAGCAGAAAACCCAGTTTGAAGCAGAGCGGCATCATGAAACGCCTCCCGTTGCCCTCAGAGGTGCTATCTGTGGTCGGGATCAGCTCTCACCTCAGCCGGCCTCTTCATGTCTTTCTCTAATCTCTCATACTGAGACCAGGAGCCCTTGGAAAGACCCCCAGTGGAATGTGACAAGTCATGAGACTGCCACCGCTGCATCCCTCCCTCCCCGCTCCCTCAGTTTTTACCTCGTTTGCATGCAGAGGCTAGAGACCCACTATAAACTGAGAGGATATGGGGCACTATTGCAGCAAGGTGTGAGTGACTTTTACAAGTGCTTCAATGGATCCCAAAGATCTAGCTAGGGATGAAAAAAATTAGGAAAGCCTCATGAAATCTAAACTAAAACACCAAAGCCCATGCTCAATAATCCAGGTATAAAATCCAACAATGTTCAGTCAGATCATCTGGACGTTTATTTTTATTTTTTGGTGATGAGACGTTTGGCCCTCCATCCAGAAGGCTTCATCAGTCTGTGGAAACACCAAACAAAACTGATTCTCTCCCAACAAAGTGGGGAAAAAACTGGTATGTTGGTATAATGGTACAGTAATTGGATAGTTTGGGATGTTGTGTAAGATGTAACATCGAAACATCTCCAGACTTGGCCCATCTCTAACTTTTTCTGATGCTGAGAAGCTCGTCCATGCTTTTGTCTCCTCCAGGCTCGACTACTGCAACTCCCTGTTTATTGGAATCCCTGGCAAATACCTTCAGAAGCTTCAATATATTCAAAACAGTGCAGCAAGGATTTTGTTGAGAGTTCGTAAATTTGAACATATTACACCCATTCTCCATAACCTCCATTGGCTTCCTGTCACCTACAGAATTCAGTACAAAACTGCTCTCATTACACATCAATGCTTACATGGAACTTCACCTGACTATCTAAAGGACATTCTTGCACCATATTCATCCACCCGGTCTCTACGATCACAGAACAGTAATCTACTTCACATTCCACGAACCAAATTAAGGACCATGGGAGACCGGGCATTCTGTGTGGCTGCCCCCGCCTATGGAACTCCCTCCCTGACTACCTGAGAGCTCCACAGTCACTGGTTGATTTCAAAAACGGCTTAAAGACTTTTCTTTTTATTATTGATTTTACTTGATTTTATCACTTGTTTTATTGTTGTAGCACTTTGAGATTTTTATTAATGAAAAGTGCGGGATAAATTGAATTTATTATTATTATTATTTTTATTATTATTATTATTATTATTATTATATGATCTCTGGGGCACACCCTCTCCTCCGGTGCCCGCCCTCACCCTCATCGACAGTCAAGTCAAACTGGTTCAAAACACCAAAGTTCATGCTCAGTAATCCAGGTATAAAATCCAACAATGTTCAATCAGATCATCTGGATGGGTTCTTTTTTCTTTTTTTTTTCTTTTTTTTCTGAGACGTTTGGCCCTCCATCCAGAAGGCTTCATCAGTCTGTGGAAACACCAAACAAAACTGATTCTCTCTCAAAACTCTCTAAATTAAAACCATTGTTTGTTGCTGATACAGTATACTGTATGCTGCTAATTATCCAAGCTGCTGATCTCATGCTTCAGATCATTTCATGCTGCTGTATTCATTCATTCGTACTCATCTGCCCTCAAAGACTCATGTTTGTGTGCTGAGCCCTCTTCTGTTCACTCTGCTCACATATGATTGTACAGCCACACATCCAGGCTGTCATATTGTTAAGTTTGCAGATGATACAGCGGTGGTGGGATGCATCACAAACAATGATGAGTCCAGCTACAGACAGGAGGTGGAACACCTGGAGAGCTGGTGCAAAGAGAATAATCTTCACATGAATGTGAAGAAGACAAAGGAGATGATTGTGGACTTCAGAAGGAACAAACACACCCATGCCCCACTGATCATAGGTGGGTCTGCGGTGGAGGTGGTCTCCAGCTACAAATACTTGGGTGTACACTTGAATGATAACCTCAGCTGGAGCAACAACACCACCAGCCTGATCAAGAAAGGTCATCAGAGACTCTACTTCCTCAGACGGCTGAGACGAGCTGGTCTGAGCAGCCCAGTTCTCACCTCGTTCTACAGGTGTGCAGTGGAGAGCGTCCTGTGCTCCAGCATCAACGTGTGGCATGGAGGCTGCACAGTTGCAGAGAGGAAAGCTCTACAGAGAGTGGTGAAGGCTGCACAGAAGTCTGTTGGAGTCAGTCTCCCCACCATCACAGACATTTACACCTCCAGATGCAGGAAAAGAGCCACCTGCATCATGAAAGACCTCACTCACCCAGCACACTCACTCTTTGCCCCACTCCCCTCAGGACGGAGGTTGAGGAGCATCAAATGTAGAACCACTAGACTGAGGAACAGCTTCTACCCTGAGGCTGTTAGACTCATGAATAAATAAATAATAAGAATAAACACTGCAAAATATCACATCATGCTGATGCTGATCTGTTTTCTTGTTGCTGTGTTCATCTGTGACCATCTGCTCATACAGACTCATGTTCGTGCTGCTGTTTATAATGATGTTTTTCCACTACATTAGGGCTTAGTGTATTACTAGTTGATGTTTCTCTTAGTTAATTCTAGATGTTATTACTGTTTTTCTCTTGCATTTGTTGTTGGATGTAACTGGGACCCCATGTGTATACATAATCTCGTTTTCATCACATGTACCACATGCGGTGCGAATGACAATAAAGACTCTCTGACTCTGACTCTGATGTTTGTGCTGCTGTTGTTCATTGTATTGTTTTGCACTATTTCTAGCGTATAAATCTTTTTGCGTATCGTTTGTCATTCGTTTAGCGTATATCTTATATATCTTTCTTTCTATATCTTTCTCTTGCATTTGTTGTTGGATGTAACTGGGACCCCGTGTACATAATCTCGTTTTCATCACATGTACCACATGCGGTGCAAATGACAATAAAGACTCTCTGACTCTGACTCTGAAATCTTAGTTCCTTACTTACTGTTTCTTTTTCCACTTTAAATTTTTGCTATTGTTGGATGTAAATACACAATTTTGTTCCACCTCATGTACCACCTGTGATGTGAATGACAATAAAGAACCTTGACCTTGACTTTATTCAATCTTAAATGTGACGTGTTTGATTTCTAAATATGTGCTGCACATGTTAAAGTGTCGGCTCCGCCTGCTGTTTGGTGGGAGGCTGAGACTGAAAGAATGTGACGATGTTTCATTGAGCATAAATCGCTAACGGCCACAAGCAGGTGGTGTCAACATCTCGTGTTAGCCTGTAAGTTCTCCTTCTGCCTGTAGCTTTAATCCAACATGTCAGGTTCTCGTTTACGACTCAAGACAAAAATCTCTTCTGCTGACTGAGGTCAAGTAAAATAATATGTGAGCAGGTTCGGAAAGCAGCGTTTATGGATCCAAATGGCAGATGACAGCATCTAAAGAGGAGACCCCTGTGTGTGTGTGTGTGTGTGTGTGTGTGTTTGTGTGTGTGTGTGCGTGCGTGTGCGTGTGTGTGTGTGTGTGTCCCAATGAGAGCAAGAGTTTTCTTTCCATGTGTTCATGTGCTCACACACATTCTCCCCCATCTTCTGGGTCATATTACAAAGCGGTGGGGATCCTCAGTCTATTCTGGCTGACGACTGAAAAGGAGAACTAAGATGGCAGCTAACAGACGCAGCCGGCGCAGACATCTGCCATCCTCGAACCCTCACCCTCTCACCCCATTAGCTCCCTTTTGCACACCGTACCAACCAGATGTGATTCCTGCCCACATCTGTCACAGTCATGACCCTTCACCAGGGATTGGGTCAGTCACCTAGTTGAGTTAATTTAAAAATAAGCATTTCATTTTAGTTGCTATTACGACTCAATTTGGGATAGTTTGGGATGTTGGTTAAAATGTAAATAAAAACAAAATGCAGTGATTTGTAAATTTACTAATCCCATATTTTATTCACAATGGAACATTATAGACATATAAAATGTTTGAATTAAGATATTGTACATTTTAACAAAACAAAATAATTTTGGATATTAAAGAAAAATTTGGACAAGGTTATGCTTACCAATATTAAACATCCCTTCTTTTTTTTAGCATCAGCCTGTAATTGTCCTGAAACTGAGAGCAGTTGCTGGAGTTTTGTAAGGGAAGTTTGTCCCATTCTTGTCTGTTGAAGGATTCGAGCTCGTCATCAGTTCTGGATCTTCTTTTCTTGATTTTCCATTTCATGATGAGTCAAATGTTTACAGTTGATCGGAGGTCTGAGCTGCAGGTAGACATGTCAGCACCCAGACCCTTCTAAAAATCCATGCTGTAATAAATGAAGTATGTGGTTTAAAATAATCTTATTGAAAAAGGCAAGACTTTTCCTAAAAAAATAAAAATAATAATAAAGCCAACTACTTGTAGATGTGTTCATGCATATGCATGTGTTTGTGTTTATGAATGTTTTGTCTAAATCTTGTATGAACATTTCTGCACTGATAATAATAATAATAAT
This sequence comes from Garcialebias charrua, assembly GCA_038048925.1. Lineage (NCBI taxonomy): Eukaryota > Metazoa > Chordata > Actinopteri > Cyprinodontiformes > Rivulidae > Garcialebias > Garcialebias charrua. The sequence goes on along the minus strand of JBBPBX010004475.1, from coordinate 28,164 downwards.
GAATTTAATTCATAATGCACTTTTCATTAATGAAAATCTCAAAGTGCTAATATGGTGGGGATCCTCATCCATGTAATGCAGTTATACACTTGGACTTAAAGGGCGTCTTTCACTTTAAACACATTTCAACTTAATATGTCTGATGGTGCCTTTCCAGATGTGTAAACTGGCCATAACATATATGTGCAACAAAACAGTATTAATCAGAAAAGGTTACAAGGCACCTATTCAAAGACGTGACCATATGTCAGATATTTGAAGAACAAGAAAATTATAACTGGATTTTATTGTTACATTATACTATTCTGGTTATTTCAAAGGCCTGGCTGAAGTCAAGATAAGCTCATGAACATGTTCTTCTGGTTGCTTATTCTTGTTTAAGATGTTGGCTTAACCTTGTTTTTTTTATCTCAGAGAGCTCAGAAGGAGATATATGTCACACAGCTCATACACCACAAAGCAAAGAGGAGTGATAGAGCAAAGTGTCCAACGTCTACTAGCTCTTTTCTTTTTTAACATCAGCACCATGGGGCATCATTTTCCTTCACAGTTACAGGATTTTTCAGCAGCAACACATCCAGAATTATTATTTTTTTTTTTACTTTAGACATCCATGTGCAGTAATGCAGTTATACACTTGGACTTAAAGGGCGTCTTTCAATTTAAACACATTTCAACTTAATATGTCTAAAACTCTAATTTTCATCAAAAATATGAGAGATAAGAGATAAGAGATAAGAGATTTATTTATTAACATTGCACCAGTTAATTAATACAACGTGATTATGTATACACAGTCGTCCGGAAGAGGGGGAGTGTGCAAAGCTGCAGCATTTCCAAACACATGACATGTTCTTCTGCGCGGCCGCACTCATCCGTCTCCGGATGAAGGTCAAACAGATATGGAAAAAGGAAAAACACAATAGGTATCATTTGTGATATTCAAAAAAAGAATCTATCAAAGATTGCCTTAAGACACTCTATGATAAAGTCCCAAAAACTCTATCAGCAATAAGCACAACCAGACAAGACATTGTTGCAGATTTGACGACATGCAAGGAGATCAAAAGAGTCTGTGAGCAGCACTCAGATAACACAGTTCAGCAGTTGTTAAGCTTGGCGCCTCTGAGCACACTCCCAGAGACCTCTGGGGAGGGAGGGGGGGGGGTCAGCAATGTCTCTCAGCTTCACTCCAGGAGAATAGTTTCCAGCAAACAGCCTTCTTCTTTTCCAAGGTCGTGCAGAAACTAGATTAGATAGTTATTGTTTATCTTCAATCCAGGCCACAGTGTTCTTTTTGACTGCAGCCTTCCAAAGTCCAGGTGCTGTTCAGGTCCAAAATCGCCGAATCATATGAGATTCCGAAGCTACGAACCCCCATCCGTGCCCTGATTAATGCCGGGCGGCTGTAAACGAGTTCCAAAGCGCACCGCAGGTCCGCGGTGGTCTCCCGCCGCTCCTATCGTGCGGTTCAGTTCGTACAACAGCTGGGTTGAGGAGCTCACAGCCCGGATCAGAGATTCTTGCTGATCAGGAAGTTTGGCCAGCGCGCCGATAGCCGCCGCAGTCTTCCTAATCTTCCAGTAACAGACAGCTCCGCTCACGCCAAAAAACAGAGCAGCTGCCACCAATATCCCAATAATCCACAAATCTTCCACGTCTTCGACAGACAGGACGGTCAAACACATGGGTTGCCACTGTCCCCAGGAGTCCATCATGTATCCGACAGCGTGCGTGTCAGAGATGGCTCATATTTCAAAATAAAATGTGCTACAACTACCAGTTTGGTCTTCCCTCGCTACTCTGTCTAAAAAAAGCGCCCCCAGCGGGAAACCGGAAGTGACGTATCAAGAGGGGAACGTTCCTGCTTTAGCTGAGAAAGATATGGGATCGCACCAGGAGGAGGCGACAGATTATAAAGATTATAACTACAGACTATACAGTCTGTAGTTAACTATACAGATTATAACTTCTCTGTCTCACAGCTGCCATTCTGAATTGAAAAAGCCTCCTGGATAGGAGTCAAAACATTTTCTGCAACAAATAAAGTCCAGTTGATCTTGTATTGAACGCCTTTTTTGACAGATTATAAAGTTGTTTTGACATAAGTATGTCATCTCTGACTATTACAACAAATATCTAGCCAAATAACTTCTAGATATATACTACCCTGCCCTGTAGAAGACATTTGAGATAAAATTAGATTTTTTATTCATTTTTTAAGAGACGTAAATGTGTCGAGCTAGCTTCGGTTTACTTCAGTGTATATTGTAATTTATAGCTCCTAAATCTTTACTTTACTTTATACTTAACTCGTTAGTAGTATCGTTAGTATATCGTTGTAACTCGGTGAATCTTGTGTGAGAAAGTAAATGAAAATGTTTTTTTTTTAATGGTTTATATTTTTTCTGCTGTCAGAGATTAATTATATGGGTTTTTATTTACAAACTGATGTCCTGTAGAAGACATTTGAGATAAAATTTTATTTTTTATTCATTTTTTAAGAGACGTAAATGTGTCGAGCTAGCTTCGGTTTACTTCAGTGTATATCGTAATTTATAGCTCCTAAACCACTTTCAACCATTTCAACCAAAAAATAAATAAAATTGTATTCTGCCTTCAAAAACATACCCTGGCTACTTCCAATTTACGAGCTGCTGGACGGCAGAGACTGCTGCTGGCAGCCGCCATTGTTGTTTACAGCTGCATCAGGTCCCGGTGGATCTTGCTCGCTTCTGTCTGTCCCACTGCTGTGAACTGATGGTACTGCAGCGGATTTCAGCCTGATCTTGTCCTTAAGGGCGAGATACACTCGAGCGTCCTCACGATACGCCTATACGCAGCGTACGTACGCTGTGGCAAAAGCGTAGCCCCGCGTAGCCCCTCAGGGCAAGTACGCGCAAAAGTATTTTTTTACTACGCATACGCGATGCGCATACGCGATGCGCATACGCGATGCGCATACGCGATGCGCGGTGTCTGACCTAAACTTCCCCGGCGCCGGACTGTTTTGTATGTTACACAAATTAAATAAATTCCTCTTTTTTATCGCTGATCGGGCCTTTTCTTTTGTTTTTTTGCCTAAAGTCAAGTAACCGCTTCTTCCTCCGTTCACTCGATGAATGAAATGAATGAATTCAGGTCCTACCTGGGTGCGCGATGTTTTATATATTCCCTGGTGGGCTGTGTGCTGCAGGAAAAGCACTCCCTGTTATTATTTTTATTTCTGAGAGAACTTTTTATAACATATATAGTAGAAACACCGCATCAGAACACCGCAGCGGTCTTCAGCGAGCTGCTCATGATAGGTTTCACTTTGAGCTGACTGAAATCTGTCAATCATTTCAGTAGGCGTGTCAAAGTGACCAATCAGCGAGCTCAGTTGAGTCCCTTCCGTGTGCTGCTGCTCATATTACAACAAGGAGAACGAGAGCGTTTGAAAGCTGATAGTTTCTTGAAGTATAGCAGCAAAAACATACGCACAAAATATGCGCGTATACGCGCGTATACGGAGTCTGCTTCAGTGTATCTCGGCCTTTACTTCTGAAGCCCATCCTGTGTTCGTTCAGGTCGCTGTCGTTTTAGTCCTCCTGATGGAAGTGCGCACTACAAATCACGGAGTTGGTTGTGACGCTTCTGTTGGTGAAATCCTGCCTTTTCAACCAGACAAACCTCACCCAAGCTCTGAAAGCTGGATTTTTTTGGTGCAGGAAATCGATGGACACGATGTCCAGACAAACTGGAGTTCGAACAACCCCCGCACACACAAATATTAACCATTATTGGACCTCTTTCGCTTCAATACAATTCAATACAATACAACAACTTCCGACTACTTCGCCTCCTCTTTCTACGTCACGTGTCACGTGACTCCAAAACCACATTTTTTTTTAGGCTCAGCGTTTTACCCGATTTGTGGCTGTAAGGCTCTTGCTATTAATTTGGAAAGCAGGGAGGATTACCAAAATTACTGTACTGTATTACCTCTAAATATTATTTTTCGGCCCCAAAACATTAAACATGCACTTTAAGTTGATCTAATTTCTGAATATGATGTTTTAGTGAAGCTTCAATAAAACGACAAGATGTTCCCATGAAACCGGTTTGAGGTGGGCAACATAAATGACTCATGGTTTAAAAAGCAAAGTGATGGTTTCAGATCAGGGATTTTCAGAATTGGTTTTATAATTACAGTATAAAGTAAAATTATAATCTTCTACATCTCCAGTAATTCACATTTGTGCTCGGTGCAACAACAGCAGCCCTAGCCTATTTCATCAGTTGAAGGGAAGAAGTACAGTACCAGGATGAGGTATCCAAGTTGTAACTCTGTGAATCTTGTGTGAGAAAGTAAATGAAAAACTTTGGAATATCTTTTTTTTTTTTAATTCAACCTTTATTTAACCTTTATTTATACAGGCTAGCCTCTTTGAGCCACGGGGACTCATTTACAAGAGGGACCTGTTCCAGACAGAACATATAAAGTACAGACAACAAAACAGTAAACAATGACAACAATAAACTACAGTAAAAGTGTAGTTAAAATAAGTGTATAAAACAATGAATTAGGGTGCTGTAAAACAGGGTGAAATACTAAAAACAAGAACATATTTGCTTTGATTTTTCTTTTGACATTACAAGATGTTCCAGGTTGCAGGAGCAGAGTAGGAGAAGGCCTTTTTGCCAAGTTCAGTCAGCACTGAGGGGACGCTGCAGGCAGGGGGGCCGCCAGGAATATTGGGCCCCATGAAAAAAAAATCCAATTGGGCCCCCCTGCAATAAGTATTTCAGTTTTGTTGTGTAATGGTAGAAAGCGCAAGAGAGAGGAAAATCCCCAGAGACTCTGCCATACATGTCAAATTGTCCATAATTTAAATGGATTTTCCCTAATTTTGCAGGTATACAGGTGTAGAAAGCAACCTCACAGATTTTTTTCAGTTTTACAAATTTTCTTTAAAAAAAACTCAGTTTCAAATGTAAAACAACCCAATAAAGTTAAATGAACACATTCTTCAACTCTACACCCAGTCTGTCTTTATATGTTATTGTTAATATTATTGTCTAATGAAGTAACTGTGATATGTGCATATTTTGTGATGATAGTGCTCCAATTGTTCTACAAATCGTTCTGCCATTAGAAATAAGTTCTCTCCCCGACCTCCTTTCTGCCTGGTTTGTGCTGTATCTCCCCCGCAGACAGCCCCACACCCCCAATACTGTACAGAGTTGTTGGTGAAAATTACAATTACGGATTTTTGACAGTCAGTATACAGGTAAATGTCCCAAGGGGTTGCCATGTATGCTCTGCAGTTACCTTACATGTCAATGAACAGTGTTGCTCACCTTTTTCACAGGGACAGGGAGGAGGAGCTCCACTGATATTGGGAGTTTGGGTTGCTGCTGATTCTGACTCATCTGTTGTTAAGTGTGGTGAATAGTACAGGGATAAGTTATATGTATATATGAATATCTTGGTAAACATTTTCTTTCATTGATTAAATGCTGGTGAAATATTTCGTTACATTTGTGCCACCAGCTTGAGTAACACTGATTTAACAGCAGATATCAATATAAATGAACAATAATTTGAAGCATGTGCATTCAAATCACACACACGCTTGCTCATCTCCCTCTGCTTGCACGTGGCTCTGTCTCTGCATGTTCAACCCAAGTTACATGTAAATGAAGCACATCACCAGCCAATCACAGCCAGGTTGTTTTCATTCAATCAAAGCATGTCTTGCAAATCAAAGTACTGGACCAAGAGGCGGAAGTGACAAAATCTTAGATATATTAAATCAACAAAATATAATATATAACTTAAACATTTGTAGCCCAAGAATATTTAGTTAAGCATACAAATATGCTTATTGTCAATGTGCATTTTAGGCAACATTTCTAAATTATATTACTTGTTGGTTTTGGTATTATTTGTAGATATTCAAATTCTACTAAGCAATACAACAAAATGTCTGTAAAGAAGACGGACTATCTAGTAAATTAATTTGAATATCTACAAATAGAATCAAACCCAACAAATAATACATCTTATATGTAATTAAGAAATATTGCCTATAATAATAATAATAATAAAAAAGTTAAACTTTTCTTGTTTTTCTACCTGGAATACTGCATAATGGCATTACCTAAAACACAAGGACAGTAAACATATTTGTATGCTTAACTAAATATTCTAATCTGGTCTACAAAATAAAAACATGTGTATCTTATTATCTTTTGTTGAGTTAATAAATCTAAGATTTTGTCATTCTGCCTCTTGGTTCAGTAAATTTAATGAAAAAGACCAAGATCCTCCGTCTGCCTGATCAGACCAAACTCTGTGGACCCCACTTGTTCTGCGGGGGAACCTTGGTTGGATGGTGACGTGCAGTTCATAACTTGGGTTGCGAGCTCAGAGCCGCGATGACAGACAGAGAAGAGAGGGAGGGAGCAAAAAAAAAAAAAACGAGGAGCCCCCGCTGCTGTCAGAGACACTACGAGCAAGCGTGGCGTGCGCATGTGTTCTGAACGCAAACACGCTTCAAATTATTGTTAGTTTATATATCTGCTCTCAAATCAGTGGTAACATACTGCACACTCAAACTGATGGCATAATATGCCATCGTGAAATGGAGGCTAAGCAAGCGAACAGGTTGAATCACGCACATCTACCCACCTCTCTTGGGGAAAAACTGTTACAAATCGACACCCTTTCCTTTGTCTGTCTTCCTTTTCTTATTTCTCTTTCCTATTTTGACAGCCTGATTTTACGATTTTTCTGGGCAGCATGTTTGTTGTTACTCTGTCATCCTCTGACTGCAAAGTAACACCAGCACAGCAGCGTCAAGTGAGCTAAGGAACATACCATTTCATGCAGATACAGAGGGGTGTTTGTTAAATATGACGATGTTTGCTTTTTGGTCTGGGAAAGATAATATTTAAGTTTTACTGTTAGAACAAGTAAAAACAAAGCTACTACCATTAATGTATTATTATCAGGGGCCAACCACACCATGAAAAAAATAAAAATAAAAAAGGCCAATCTGAGGGCCCCTGTTTGTCAAGGGCCCCTGGAATCGTACCAACTTTTACCCCCCATACGGCGCCCCTGGCTGCAGGTAATGATGGCCTGAGAGTGCATGTTGTAATTGCACTGACAGCATGATATGTGGGAGGAGATATAAGGTAGCAGACCAAGGAGGGATTTATATATGAAAATGAACCAGTGTGAGAGCCTACATGTAGATAATGATGACTGTAGTGGACATGACCGTGCCCACTTTGATACACCTGTGTATTTTTGAACTGTTCCAGAGATGACCTTTACTGACCTCTCAGTAAAGCAAGACATTTACTACAAATTATTCCATTAGTTGTAATCTGAGAGCATAGTCACCAAAAGAGACTATTTCTATCTTTGATTTTATTCTGATGTGATCAAAAGAATAACTTTTGTCATTTTCATGATATGTGCTTTTAAGCTGTGTTATTCTGTAAGAGTTAAACTGTGTTCACTGCTGTGTTAAAGTTGAAGTCTCGGGTCAGAGAGACCCTGCCGTTTTGTTTAGAAAGGCAGAAGACAGTTAATCTGTTGTTTTTATGAGAAGGGCTCCAGCACGCTCGGTCTTTCCTAAACAATTTCACTCTGCTCTGATTTCACCTTGAATTTTGATAACAACAAGTGAACTCCTCGCTGGTCCACGGACCAATGAAAAAGACACAAGTCTCACTCCTCTCATGATCTTCTTTAAAGTTCTAAGCTGTTGCTGGAACTGAAGAGTTTGCTGGGAACTTCAAGATGTGAGGTCGTCCCAAAGTAGCTGGATGAACTCAGTCACACGCTAAGGACAGTCATTCAGTTAAGGACTAATAACACGTTTGTTATGAGTCCACTCCGAACGAGCGTAAGCTCAAAACTTTGTTTATTCCTTCCTGGAATAAGTTTATCTTGAAGTCAGAGGCCAGGAGCTGACGCATTTTCTGATGACCAACGCGAAACCAGGAGACGTTGAAAACGTAAACTAGAACCAGCTCGGACGCGCTGGGCCTGAAGGACTCTGTGCATCTGAAAGGCTGGTGTCATTTCTTTATCAGACTCGTCGTCGAAGGTAAAGAGCTGTTTACAAACGTACCTGGGGTTTAGCAGAAGTCGGATGGGAAGTGTCACTTTTGGTAACATGCTCAAGACAATTTCTTGTAAACCATCTCTCCATCTTTCCTCCTATTCCCTTATCCCTCTCAATCTATCTGGAAACTATATTTAAGCTAAAGAGCCCTCAGACTAAATATGTTAACATCCAGTATTTGTCTGTTGTGTTGTAATTTAACTGTGCTGACGTGTTAAATTGAAAGAAAGTGAAATCATGTCAATCAAGTGTAATGGTGTTAATTTAGTTGATTTATTCTAAATAAATGGTAGTGTCTTTGACATATCAAACTAAGTTAACGTCTCTGTCACTTAATGGCTTTATTTATTTATCCATCATAAAGATCACAGAAATATTGGGTAAACTGAAAAAGAAAAGAATCCGTGAAATTACTATTCAATCTGAATAAGTAAATTAATTAAGGTAAAGAGGTCAATATTAATATTGACCTCCTCATAATCCTTTACATCTAGTGGCCCAAGTACGTGTTTTCTGAAAGATTATTCATAAATCTGTGATCTCTCATGAACTGTAACGTCATGTTTGTGTAGTGGGCATGACCGTGTCCACTTTGATACACCTGTGTACTTTTGAACTGTTCCAGAGATGACCTTTACTGACCTCTCAGTAAAGCAAGACATTTACCACAAAATGATTCCATTAGTTGTAATCTGAGAATATAGTCACCAAAAGAGACTATTTCTATCTTTGATTTTATTCTAATGTGATCAAAAGAATAACTTTTGCCATTTTCATGATATATGTTATATGCTGTTATTCTTTTAATATGGAGTATTACTGTGTCACTCCTGCTATGTTAAAGTTGAGAGGTCTCGGGTCACAGAGGCCCGACGGTTTTGTTTAGAAAGTCAGAAGACAGTTAATCTGTTGTTTTTCGTGAGAAGGGCTCCAGCTTACTCTGTTTTTTCCTAAACATTTCTCTCTGCTGCTGGCTTTCACCTTGAATAGTGATAACAAGTGGACCAATGAAAAATACACAAGTCTCACTCCTCTCATGATCTTTTTTTAAGTTCTAAGCTGTTGCTGGAACTGTTGAGTCTGCTGGGAGCTTCAAGACATGAAGACGTCCCAAAGAGCTGAATGAATGCCTGTCACCCGCCAAGGACAGTCATTCAGCTAAGGATTGTATAACATGCTGTTATGAATCCATTTCTAACGAGCGTAAGCTCAAAACTTTGTTTATTCCTTCCTGGAATAAGTTTATCTTGAAGTCAGAGGCCAGGAGCTGACGCATTTTCTGATGACCAACGCGGAACCCAGGAGACGTTGAAAACGTAAACTAGAACCAGTTTTGGACGTGCTGGGCCTGAAGGACTCTGTGCATCTGAAGGCTGGTGTCATTTCTTTATCAGACTCGTCGTCGAAGGTAAAGAGCTGTTTACAAAACGTACCTGGATTTTAGCAGAAATCTGATGAGAAGTGTCACTTTTGGTAACATGCTCAAGACAATTTCCTTTAACCCATCTCTCCATCTTTCCTCCTATCTTTTTCCCTCAATTCTAAGCTGGAAACTATTTTAAGCTAAAGAGCCCTCAGACTAAATATGTTTAACATCCAGTATTGAAGTCTGTTGTGTTAAATTTAAATGTGCTGACGTGATAAATTGAAAGAAAGTGAAATCATGTCAATCAAGTGTAATGGTGTTAATTTAGTGATTTATTTTGAATAAATGGTAGTGTCTTTGGCATACCAACTAAGTTAACGTGTCCATTGTCACTTTATGGCTTTATTTATTTATCCATCATAAAGATCACAGAAATATTGGGTAAACTGAAAAAGAAAAGAATCCGTGAAATTACTATTCAATCTGAATAAGTAAATTAATTAAGGATAAAGAGGTCAGCTTAATACTGACCCCTGTTAAAATCCTTTAGTTACATCTGGGTAGCACTATATGTGTTTAAAGACACAATATATGGTCTCCCTCATGTTCCCTTCATTTGCATATTAGGATCCAAGTTTTAGACTAACAGATTAATTATTTTGGCTGGAAAAGTGTTCAGAACGATTGCAGGACTGCAGTTAATGACATTTGAAGCTGAAATTGTTATTTGTTCAACTTTTGAAACGCTATAAGTAGTTTGGTGGGGATCTGTCACGCTGTGTTGGAAGTGTCTGGTGGTTCTGATAAGGACCCGGTCCAGATTACGTTGTGCACAAGCTGAGGCAATCTCACTGCAAAATGACCGCCGAGTCAAATTGCCTGAAAAGTGTTATTAACATCAACAAGATTGCTGTGCTGGTATTTTACATGTTTGAGCAGGTCAAAGGAGCATATTACTGTTAGAACGTTGTCGGATAGTGGTTCTGAAACCCGAATTCTGCTCCTTTAAAGTGGACGGAACCGACCTGAACGCGGCTCCGAGGGAGTCCGTGTCGTGTTACAGTTGACGTGCTGGTTACTGAGCGTAGCTAAGTTGTGCCTGTTTTAAATGTGATTGCCATGTTTCGGAGTTTTGGGGAGTTAATTTGAAGCGTTTGAGATGATTAAGAGTCTATAAAGTTGCGCTCTGCTGTGCTAAGCTAACGTTAAAACGACGTGTCATGCATGTTTGTTTATGAGCTGTGATTGGATAAACGAGAGCTGTGAGCTGTCAATCACTCTCGTCGCGAGCGCTGATTCGCTGAGGTGGGGGACGCACGCCGTTGCGACCAGCCCACTTTGTCGTAATTTCCGGCACTGCATTGGTTGATGGTAATAAAACTACATTCACCATGAACGCTTGGGAAAAGAACTACATGCGCTGTGATTGATTGGTTGACGCGCTGCGTCGACCCGCCCATTTCTTGTCGTCATTTCCAGGTGCACTTTGGGTGACAAGCAGTTCACACACACAAGGCGAACGGAGGTTTCACTAGAAGTTTAAAAACTCATTTGAAGCCATCTACACTGTCTAACAACATAAATTTGTCTCTGACAAGAACGTGGTTCGAGCAATTATCACGGACACACTAGAAACTAACTCTAAAAGGTTGTTTTTAGTTTAAATACTGAATAGAAAAATCAGTCTCCTCGTGATAACATTAAGACTTGAAGCTGCCCCCTGTTGGTTAAAAGACGTTAACAGATGAGTTTTCTCATAAAACATCATAAAAAGTCAGCATTTTTATGGTAGAAACACCACCTGTAAAATTGTTCTGTACACAAACAAAACTCCTGTTTATTTTAAATAAAAAAATTAGAATAACAGAGGTACAGACAAACAATTTTTGCTCATTTTAAATACTGAAAGGTTTTAAAATAACATTCAATAAAGCATCTTCTATTTGATTTTCACATTAAATCAAAGAACAAATTGATGGAGAACAAAAAGTTTCCACATTAAGCTCTCACATCTCTGCATTTTAAACAGATTTGGTGCACACATCAGTACACTTTAGTTAAAAATTGCATTTTTAACGTTTTTAACTTTTTCTGTGTACAATTAAAACACTAATGTTAATTTAAATAAAAATAAAAATGTAGAATAACACCCACATGTACCAGTTTGTTGATTTTTACAGACTCAAAACAAATATGGATAAACAAGCAGATGACGTCGTACCATCCTCATCCTTGAAGGATGCTGAAGGTGAGCAAACTCCAGCGCAGGACGAGGGGAAAATCCCAGCGCAGGAGGATTCAGACTCTGATTCAGAAGACACAGATTGTGTTGATAATGCCTTAAAACTGCTAACAAAACCCCTCGTAGAGTATGGTGATGAGGTAGCAGCAATGGACATCTTGACTCTGGACACAGAGTTAGAAAGTCTAGCAACAGGTATAAATAAAAAAGATGGTAAAAAGCTAAACGCTGAACGTCTAGCCAAATTGGCCCTTCTATTGAAGGCCAGACTGGACCATGAAATGGAAAAGAGCGGGGACCTTGATGTGGAACTGGATGATGAAAAAGATAAACACAAAGATAAATGGTAGTGTCTTTGACATATCAAACTAAGTTAACGTCTCTGTCACTTAATGGCTTTATTTATTTATCCATCATAAAGATCACAGAAATATTGGGTAAACTGAAAAAGAAAAGATTCCGTGAAATTACTATTCAATCTGAATGAGTAAATTAATTAAGGTAAAGAGGTCAATATTAATATTGACCTCCTCATAATCCTTTACATGACCAACTGACCAAGGAGTACAGGGTGCAGTGATGAGTACAGTAGTTACAACCAGTTATGAATCTTAGCACCATGGTAGACAGCATCTAACATCTGTAGCGAGCTGGCAGGGGCATTTGTGTAAATAATGTCACCATAGTCAATTGCCAGTAGGAAGGTAGCGGTTACAAGGCGTTTTCTGGCATTCAGAGTTAAGCAAGATCTATTTCTGAAAAAGAAACTCAATTTTAATTTCAGTGTCTTTATCAAGTTTTTGATATGTGGTTTAAAAGAGAGATGTGCAACAACCAAAATTCCCAAGTATTTGTAAGAATCTACAAATTCAATAGGAACACCATGCATGGATGAGATAGGAGGAAGAGTTGCTGGCCCTGACCTTCTGTTGGAAAACAACATCCCTTTGGTTTTGTCAGCATTTAGCACCAGCTTGAGATGGAATGTCTTACTGAATGATGTTACATGCAGACTGTAGACGCTGGAAAACCTTGGCAACTGTGTTCAGCAATAAATAACAGTGTCATCAGCATAGAGATGCAAGAATGTGTCAGAAATTTTTGACCTACCGTATTTGCCGGATTATAGGTCGCACCGGAATATAGGTCGCAGTGTCCAATTATTGCCAAAAAAATGGAAAAATCCATAAATTGGTCGCACCGGAATATAGGTCGCACCTACGTCACCGCCGACGTAACGAGTCATCCACCGCTGACGCGCCGTGTGACCGCTGAGAAAACCCGACAATATGGACCGAGTGTTTAGCTATGCTGCTAATGTCTGCCAGAAGCTAACAGAAGCTAAACACGAGACGAGTCCGTCTCTGAAAACACAAATAAAAAATCGAATCTCATCTCAAATGTTTTATCGAGACCATAGTAACGTACATTAAAGCTCCTATAATTACACTCTGTAAGCAGAAAAAATATACACCGAGTGGTTTTGAAGCTATTTATGACATTAACAGAAGTAACACCGATAAAAAACTAATGCTAACACGAGACCAGTCCGCTTCTGACACGAATAAAAAATCGAATTTTAAGTCAAATGTTTTATCGAGACCATAGTAACGTACATTAAAGCTCCGATAATTACACTCTGTAAGCAGAAAAAATATACACCGAGTGGTTTTGAAGCTATTTATGACGTTACCAGAAATAACACCGATAAAAAACTAATGCTAACACGAGACCAGTCCGCTTCTGACACGAATAAAAAATCGAATTTTATGTCAAATGTTTTATCGAGACCATAGTAACGTACATTAAAGCCTTATAATTACACTCTGTAAGCAGAAAAAATATACACCGATTGGTTTCGAAGCTATTTATAACATACCGTAAACAGATATACATCCACAAGCTAACAAGCTATGCTAATAAAAGATTGTTTTTTTATTTTTAATCTCAAACATCTATTAAAGGTACTCACTTGTAAACGTCCACACTGTGATTACATCCTGTAAGTTTCAGAAAAATCTGCTGAGTGGTTCTTGACTTATCTTGCTAACAAACAGCAAACATACAGAGCTAACAAAGCTACCGGTACATCCAGACCAGAGGAGCTTCTTCTTCTTCTTGGGTCAGTGTACTCCTCTGGAAGTGGTACTGCATTACGCCCCTAGCGACCGAAACTGGTACTGCACCATTTGCTGCCAAACTGAAAAGGCTCATAACGGAGTCAAAAATTGGTCTAAAAATATTCCATAAATAGGTCGCACCGGATTATAGGTCGCAGGCCTTGAAAAAACCATAAAAAGGTGCGACCTATAATCCGAAATTTACGGTACATTATTTATATTAATTGTAAAAAGAGTGGGATCTAAAACTGAGCCTAGTGGCACACCATTGGTGACCACCACTGGTGCTTAAAACCTTGTTTTGTGTGTTAGAACATTTGTGCTTATGAAAGTCTTTAAACTTGGTTAGTGAGGGTTGCCATGAATGATACCTGTATTTTTAAAATATCATTTAAAGGAGACCACATATTGGTTTTATAAAATTTTATGATATGTCTGTGGGCTATCCAGACCATGTTCATTCAATTTAATGCACAAAACAATTCTTAGATAATGAAATATCCCCTTTTTAGTTCTGCCTTTTCTCATTTCCGTTCTGAACAGGCTGTTTATGATAATGAGCTCTGAAGGCCACGCCCTTCAAAAATCTGTTTACATTAACTCCGCCCTCTGTAACAGCCAGTATCTCTAATCTGTTGTTGTTTTAAAATTAGCTCTTTTTTTATTACTCATTTGACTTACTGTTAGTGCTAGCTTAAGATAACTTACCGAAAGCCGTCTGCGCGCACCGCCATTAGCTGCTCCCTTTAGGCATTAGCCCACCCGAATCCGAGGCTAATGATAGCTCTTCCTCCTCCGCCCGCTTAGCTCCACTCGTTGCATGCAGCACTTTGGGAGCGATCGCTGCTCCAGTCCAGACACATACACAAAGTTCACCAAGTGTTTCCAGTTAATTTATCCATATGAGGCAACCTCTGACCGGACCCACGGTCCTCAAAAGCCAGCAGTTCCCAGCAGCTCACGCCCGCAGATGGTCCCTTCGCCGACGATCTGCTCGTTTTCCGTCTGCCGGCTGCTCGTTGGGAGCGATCGTTAATATGCTAAAAATTGAACTAAAACGTAAAAATAACAATTATACTTTATTTATAAAGCCATTTAAAACAACCACAGCTGCAACAAAGCGCTGTACACATGAAATTAAGAACATTTAAACAAAAGATGAGATGAAATCAGGAAAAACAACCGTCACGTCTTTTATACTGAAGTGGGTTGAGCCTAACCAGGGGTTGCTAGGTGAGGGGCTGGACTCAGGTTTGGGGTGGGTTGTGGCTGCGGCTTGTGACGTCACAAACCGCAGGATTTGAAAACGAGACATTTATATTAGGGATGCACCGATCCACATTTCTCACTTCCGATCCGATACAGATACTTAAGAACTGGGTATCGGCCGATACCGATACTTTTCCGATCCGATACTGTTCAGGTATGTGAATCTGTATAATGAAATATTTGTACTGAGACTATAAAGTTATGTGTATTTTGGAATGTTTTCTATACTATAAAGACTATACTGTTAAAGTTTGTGAGTTTCCTGTTGTGAGTGTCTTCATTGGTTTTAACTCACATAATGTTAAGACGGCAGTCACAGAATATGATGGAACACAAGTGCTCTTTGAAGCTGGATCGGAAATATCGGCAGGTTGGATCCGATATCCGATACTTAAATTATGCTGGTATCGGATACCGATACCGATACTGGATCGGATCTGCCCCATCCCTAATTTATATCCCTGAAAAATAAATCTACTTAGAGTAAATATACCACTGGGTGCATTTCTTTGGCCCTAGGACTGTTTTTTAAAGAAGTAAATACCCAAAGTAGAGTACAAAAAACATTAAAAAGTGAATTTTGCATCTGTGGTCCCCTTTAAAAACATCAGCAAGAAGAAAGGTTTTGATGGGGATTTTAAACCCCTGTTACCTTAATAAAAACCACACAAGATAAACAAGAGAACAGTGTTAAATCAGACAAACAACTTTGCAAAGGGGAAGGCTTTTTAATGTCTTTTGAAACTTAGTTTGGTCTCAAATACATTGTTCAGCACAATTCCGAATTGTACTGGACATGACAAGCTATTTAAACAAGAAGCAGGTGGAGTTTGACAAGCTCTGACGTCTTACAGATAAAACAAACAAGTCGTGTTTCTGATCCTACAAGAACATCTAATCCAGACATTGTCAAGGCTAGAAGACTGTCTTTTCTGTATCAAGGAGAAAAAGCAAACAACATGTTTGTACTATCAAATATAAGTGTTTAAAGGGAACAGAGAATATTTGATACAAGTGAGCTGGGTTATAATTATTGGGTCAGAGTAATTAGTTTTAGATGATAAATATTGAATATCTCCATCATTTCATCCTCTTTATCATATATAAACTGATCATTATTAATTATGTGAGCGGTGCGGAAAACAACCCCTGAGGCCGAATTTCTAATTAGAGGCAAAAAACTCACACCACCGTCCCGTGCCTCCACAGTAACGCCCTGAAAAAACTCAGGATCACCTTTTTAGGATGGTTTGAGAGATTATAAAGTTTTGGAGAACTCTGTTGATTGTCATATTTCATGACTTATTTCAATGTTTGAGAGAAATAAAGATTTGAGGAGAATTTTGCAATGAGTATGGTCTTATTTCATGGCTTATGTCAAAGTTTTAAAAGGAATAATATATCTAGCAGGGATTAGTCTATTTACCCACAAAAACCAAGTTTTTCCAAAGAAATAGAACTTTTGAGAAGAAACATATATATATATAAATGAACTAATCTATTTGTGTTAAACAAATAAAAGAAATAAGCTATTTAATTTGTTTTAAAATAAAAAGAACCAATCTAATTTGTTTTAACCAAAAAAGAACCAATCTAATTTGTCGTGTTAAACAATTAAATGGAACTTATACACTTTCAAAGATGTGGGAAATAATTCTCAAACACACAACAAAATAGCCCTTTATGGGCACAAAAATAAAATAAGTTTGAAACTTCTTTGATATCAACTATTGCCCAGGAAAGTAAAAACAACCGGTTTGAACTTAAAAAATGAAATAGATCAAACATTCTTCTTCACAGCATCCATCTTTTTCTGGTGTGGGAGGGTAAGTTCAGTGTCTTTCCTGGGGAGGGAGTGTCCCGTTTTCAGAACACGTTCTTTCTGTTCCTTGGGGATTTGTTTGTGGCAGAAATTGTTGGGCACAAGTCCATTTCATCTGGGGGGGAGGAGAGTTTTTGTGTGTGGAATAAGTCCAGTTTTTCTGCGGGAAAGCTTTTGCTTACGAGATCAGTCCAGTTCTGCTTGGGGGAAAGCTTATGTCTGTGGAATAAGTTCATTTCATTCTGGGGGGGAGAAGAGTTTTTTTTTTCTTCTGGGGGGGAGCTTTTGTTCAAGTCTTTTTCTTCTGTGAGTTTCTGTGCGGGTCTTTTTCTTCTTGGGGATTTTCTGTGCGGGTCTTTTTCTTCTTGGGGAGAGCTTTTTGTGCGCCCTGTGGGCGGAGGGCATCATTCACTTCTTCAGACAGTGTGGTGTCATGTAGTCTTGTCCAGCTGCCTGTTCCTGGGTGTTTAGTCCATTCAGGCATGAATTGCGGGCACAGTAGCAGGTCGCAAACCTGAATTGTGTGTGTCATAGGGTATAGTCAAGCCACATGTCCTGACAAAGTGGAGAGCTTTGCTCTGACCAGATCCATCTCAAAATCTGGCTCAGCGATTGTTCCAAACTTCTTTTTCAGGGGAGCACCGGTCACTCAGATGTAACAGCTGTTGCTTTTTCTCTCGAGAAGATGATGACGCGTCCTTTCCACCACCTGTTGGGGTCCTGTTCACCCTCGTTTTCAGCCGTCCCTAGCAGGACCTCGTTTCAAGGCGGGATTCACTGGCATCACTGGCAACTCCTCCTGAAGGAGTTCCGGAAACCTGTAGTCTTTTGAGAGGAGAACTGGACACCAAAAAAACTTGCAAATTGTTAAGTAAAACTAAGGCCTTTGGATCCCATGAGCCATTTGTGGTCTGGGGAAGGTCAAACTGTGGGTAACTCCTTAGTGAGTCAAATCTGTTAACTTAAACTAAATTCTGTAATTGGCTATAATAATAATTGTTTCTTTAAACTTAAAATAAAATTCCATTCTTACTATCTAAAACATTTGTATTTAATGGCAAAAAACACCACAACAACAAATGATTTCATTCTTCAGTGAAAATGAGTAATCACTCACTTTGATTTGAGGTTAGTTTTTAATTAGTAAGTTGTTCTTAATTAGCATGATCATTGTAGCAGGAGACGGAGACGTTTTATACTCACTTAAAATACTTTACCTTTTTCATAGTCTGTGGAAAAAGTCTAAACATACATACAGACATAGACAGACATATACGTATAGACAGACATACAGCCGTATAAACATATATATATATATATATATATATAGACATACAGCGCTGTAGTAATAAAGAATTCACAATACAAACATGTGGTTCATGTTCTCAAAATAAGTCCAGTCTATAGTCAGGGTCAGTCGTGTTTTAAAAATATAGAACCAGCACATTTCAAAATCAACCTTTCAAATCAACCTTTTGAATAGACCCAAACTCCAGGGCGTCCCCCATCGTTTTTCTTTTTGGATCTGTTAAAAATAAATACCTGTTTATCAAATGACATATATAGTACCTGTTTATTAAACAACATATACCAAAGCAATGTGGTTTGTAGGTTTATCTGATTTATCCTACATTATAACGTGTCAATTTTTCATTCTTCTTAAATTATTCTTTGAATGGCTACGCTGTTGAATATAAAAAATCTAAAAAGTTATTTTTGTATAACTGATGATCTAATCAATGAATGAGCTGTTTCCTTTTATGAGCCATCTTCAATGTTATTAGTGATATATTCTTTATTATTATTAGTTATTTCTAGGAACACTTCCTAATATTCCCTTATTGCATTATTATATATCGCCACTGAGTGTCAGGCAGGCTCCCTCACTCACAGTCTTTAAGTCTTGATTAAAAACCCACTTTTATTCTTTCAACTTTAACATGATGTGATTTGTTTTGATCCTCTCTGTAATATACACTGTTCACTATTTTAGCTAGTTTCTGTTGCTTTTTCTATATAATTTGTTTTCGTTTTTGTTTTTTTTTTTCTTTTGTTTTCCTGTCTGCTTGGCTTGTTTCTATCGTACAGCACCTTGGTTGGCCCGCGTCAGCCTAAGTGCTCTATAAATAAAGTGGTATGGTATAAATAACAATCTAAGATTTAAAGCATAAAGCTATAAAAATTGTTTTAACAATAATTCCCTTGTGGCAAACCAGACCAACCAAAATGCACTCCCGTCAAGGACAATCTGCTATCCTTCCTTCAGCTCCACAAAACATTGAATGTCTGTGGAGACACAATTTTAATCTGCAAAAAACAAAAAATATAAATATTAACTTGTTTCAGGGTTATGAGCTGGGATCATTATCTCTGTTTCATCACGGAGTTACAGGAAGCGGAAAAATAAGTCGTCAGACCCACATAAGTACAATATAAACTACAAATTCTGTGGCCTTGCTTGTCTAGCAAGCCATATCATGAGAATGTGTTTCATTAAATAAAATTAATCATAGCAGACTGCAGTTTTGAAACACGATACCAGGATTATTGACAGATCTTCACAGATCCATACGGGGGGGCATGACCTTTTGCTGGGCAGTTGGCGTGGGTGACTTCAAGACCTGTTCTCTTTGTCTTTTTGGAGCACCTGTTCAGCTCCCTCTTGTCACAGCATCCAGTGAGATCTTTGTTTCTGGGTGAGATCTTTGTTTCTCATCGATCCTTCACACCCGGACCGCATATCCTGGCCATTTGTGTTTGATGACCGTGTTCTGACAGTTCTTTGTGAAAGTCTTTGTGGTGTCTTTTGTTCAGATAAAAGTCCAGTGCACAGCCCTCGTTCAGTGCCATAGTTTTTTAAGCCCCTCGAATGTTTATTTTGAGCAGGGCAGCCTGGGAGTCCAGTCATGGTGTTCTCGGTGAAGTCAGTGAGCCAGTTCTGGACATGCCCCTAAAATTAAATCTGATCCGATCCAATCAATAACCACAGTAGTTTGTGATTCAAAAATTCAGACGCTGCATGTGTTCTTTGACATGACCCTATCTTAATATATGTATTACTAACTATGTGTTCTGCAAAGTGTCGTGAGGTCCTTCAGACTTACGTTTTCCGCTCCACAAACATCGTGAGGCCGCTTCTAAGAAAAAAAAATGAGAAAAATAGAAAAATGTAAAAATCCTTAACAAACCAGGTTCAAAGTAATCATGTTATTCCTATAAGCATTTACCTTGAATAGAGTCACCTCTGTAATTCTGGTTTGCACAATGGAATTTTAAAATGTTCATTTACATAAAAGTGAATTTTCAACAGAGGCATCCTTTTAATCTGATCTGCATAACAGATCTAAAATCATTAATTTACGTATGAGTAAAATTGTCAATTTAACCTGAAACTAGAAATTTTACCACTTTTCAGTGGT
The DNA here is from genome assembly GCA_038048925.1 of Garcialebias charrua. Lineage (NCBI taxonomy): Eukaryota > Metazoa > Chordata > Actinopteri > Cyprinodontiformes > Rivulidae > Garcialebias > Garcialebias charrua. Next base: position 7,800 of record JBBPBX010004475.1, on the reverse strand, counting down.
TTACTTATCAAAAGTTAAAGCATGGGCTGGGTGATTTTGCCCTGTGGTTTCAAGTTTCAATGTTTACAAGTCCAATTCTCACTTATTATAAACTGAGATCCAAATTATGTCCTAAATAGAAAAGTATTGATTAAAATAAAAAATGTGTATTCAGTCAAGGCGTGTCTGTGAGTGGTACTTCCCGTTTTAATATTCCATATTATTATTACTGTATACACAGCCCCAATCTGTTTGAAATAAAAACAACTCTTACTGCTGTCAAAGATTATGCATTGTATGGTCAAATGATATGTTATTCTAATTCCCTTTCAAATTTACCAGACCTCTTTTTGCCATTAATGGTCATAATTTATGCAAATCAATATCAAAATTAGGTTTTAACAGTGAAATGTGTCTTTCACTCCTGGCGAGTTGGCTGGATTCTTGTGCGTATTTAACCTACTTGCTGAAAAGTTACTTCTAATAAAGCATTTTTATTATTAATCATTTCAGTCACATTATATAACTCTTTAAAGGAAACAGCTCTTAAAATCTACTTAACTGTGTAACAGCTCTTTAAAATTGATAAAACATTTTCAATGTATGCAAAAATCGTTTTAAAATTATGAATTTAAACTGAGCGTTTCAACTTACAATCTAGTCAAGTTTCTATTTGACAAGAATACTTTTTTATTCTTTATAAGTGTCAAAGTTTTATCAATTTAGTTAAACCTTTAAAAGACAGAATTTACTGGTGTTGGCGTACGATTCTTATCCGCCCCAGAATTCGTTATTTGGTTCACTTTAGATCAGAAAGGAGAGATACACTGAACACGACAGACGCTCACTTAAAGTTCCAAACCAGTTTAATTAATCATAAGTTAAAAGTCACAGAATACATTTGTTCCATTCCTAACATCATTACATTTTTCTTTTAAACGTGGACAGTGAGAGAAAAAGTGAGAGAGAGAGAAGAAGGGAGGAGGGGGGGGAGAGGGAAAAAGAGAGAAAACACATTGAAATGGCATTTCAAGAGAGACCCCATATACAACCTGATTTAGTCTGAATACAGCTGTTCTTCTCGTTGGGCTGGCTGCGTTGACTCGCATGGAGGAGGAAAATTCATATTTTTATACCCTTCTCTGGGCGTTGCCTGCCCTTAATTTAATAATAGAAGTTCTACTTTATGCTCTTATTTGGGCATTTGCCTGCTCTCACCTTAATAATAGAAGTTCTGTTTAAAGACGTTGCCCTTCCCCAAAGCAGCTCACACAAAACTATAAATCCACACACCCTTAGATCCAAAAATAGAGCAGTCCCTAAGCCTGCAGGACAGACACAAGCTGCATCCTTTTAAAACCCTTCAAGATGAAAAAACACGAAGACAAAAATATGTTTATTTCACAACAATCCCCCTTTGGACCTCATTCTGCTGAGGTCCATCCCAAAAGAAATAAAATCACACACCTAATAACGTAGCTAAACGCATATATACACAATATTCAGTCAGTTTTTTCAAAATCCTCCAAGTTATAGTTTTTTAACAAAAGCCGTTGTCGCATCACTTCAGGATCCCTTTTTTCCAGGGTGGACGTGATAAGTCTAACCGTCAAAGACCTTAAACAAGGCACGTAGCAGCACCCGCAAGTTATAAGTATGCCTAAGAAAATAGCCAATGATACCATTATAGATACAAACACCTGTTTCCAGTGACCGAAGATCTTTATCAGCCAATTGTCCAGTGGGTCGTCCAGACCCGAATGAATTTATTAATATGCAAATTGTAGAATATAAGGAAATATATGCAAACTATGAACGATATTAATAGTAAGCGCTTAGGATATTGCAGAATTATGAACCTTGAGTTCCCAAATTCATCCTCCAGCAGTAAGGCAGTTGTCTCCTCGGCTACTTTCGTCTACCAAGGCACAAGAGTTCGAATGCGAGCTCCTCTTGTTGTCCAGCCCAATCCTTTAGCTCCTTCCTGGTTCACGGGCTGGAGCACACTGAACCGTGTGGATCCCCTGGCATTGACACGCACTGCCTGTGGTGTGCGTTCAGCGACCCCACACGGGTCCGTACTTGACCAGGGCTGTCTGGTCTTGCCTCCCCTGGACTCCGTTGAGAAAACTCCCTCAGCTGGAGCATTTCCAGGAACCACCTATCATAAACAGAATGTGCCACAGCAAACAACACCCAATAAATTATAAATCAGTAGTACAAAGAATGAATCATGCATGTTAGTTGGTTTGGAAGAGGCTTAATCTTCATTAGGGTTAATTATGAGTAGTTTTAAGGCGGTTCATACTTACAAAAAATACTGTACCTTTTCACTCAGCTTATAGCAGAAATTACACACATAACAATAACATCACAAGCGGCGGCAGAGCATAATTAAAAAATAACATAGCAAGCGGCGGCAGAGCATAATTCACAAAACATTGTACACCTGTGGTTCTATACACCTTTTTCCTGAGTCAATAAGTCACATGTCGTCTAGTCAAGTCAATTGCTATAAATCTACAGAACCATCATATTTCTAAACATCCTCTGATCAGGTCCACTTCAGGTTTGAGTGGTTCGAGCCTGCAGGCCAGGAAACATTTCCAAGGGGCGTCCCCCACTAGAGATCGGCTTCACACACATTTCACAGACAGAGGAGAAAAAAAAGTGTTGTTAATTGCTCATTTGAAATATGCTTGCATCAATACTCCTTCCTCCATGACATGATTAAAGAAAATCAAACGTTCAAGACCGATGCCACCTCAATATCAACGCAAGTGAACTTTGTTTATAACGCAAATTTATCAGTTATCCTTATTATTCTTTGTATACTAAAATGTATTTACCATCTTTTAGTTAATTAGTTATTTCTAGGAACATTTGTCAACCTTGTTGTTTCTAGGAAACATTTACAATCTAGTTATTTCTAATTAGTTATTTCTAGGGACCAATTCCAACCTCTCTATTTTTAGAAACATCTGTCAGCCCCTTAACCCCCTTTTGAAACAAAACTCTACCTTGTTTCAATTATGCCAAAGTTATTTGGTTAATAAATTGGAAATTGTGTCTAAATTTACCATCCTTTAACCTTAGCACTAGTGTCAGATGTTTCCTAAACCTCAGCCTATTGCCACCAGTAATTTGGTTTTCACAACCATATAGCTAACAGTAATCTACGATATCATCTCATTTTCTTTAAAATTATAATCATTTACCAAAATGTACCCCTTGTGACACATCAGAATCCCAACATGCACTCCGCCAAGGACAACTGCAAAAACAAAAATATAAAAGTTAACTCGTTTTGGGGTCAGGAGCTAGGATCATTTCCCTTGCTCCCCTTCAGCTTCACCACAGAGTTACAGGAACCAGAAGAAGCAAGTCGTCAGATCCACCTGAGCATAGTATAACTAAAAATCATGAAGCCTGCGCTAGCAGGCCCAAATGTGCCTATGTGTTTCATTAAAAATTTATCATAGCAACTGTAGTTTTGATCCCGGCTGCTAAGATCAACGACAGATCCTCACAGATCAATATGGGGTGCGGCCTTTGCTGGTGTGAGTGACTTCAGGACCATTTGTTCTCTTGTCTGTTTGGAGAACGTGTTCAGCTTTCTCTTGTTCCAGCCCCCAGTAAGACGTTCACTGGGTTCTGATTCTCGTCCGGACCCCCCAAATCCGGACCGTATATCCTGGCCATTTGTGTCTGATGACCATGTTTTGACAGTTCTTTGAGAAAGTCTTTGCCTCTGCTCGGCTGAAAGTTTTTGTGGACAGTCTTTTGTTCTTTCTGTGCCTTTGTTGTTTTCAGTCGTTCCTTGCGTATGCCCCTCAAAGTTCTTGAGCAAGGTTGCATATGAGTTTGTTCTTCCCAGTGAAGTCACAGTGAGTCAGTTTCTGGACACACCTTCATATTAAATCTGATCCGATCTGATCAATAACCACAGTAGCTGAGATTCAAAAGTCAGATGCTGCATGTGTTTTGACAGAGGCCTATCTTAATGCATATTTACCATTATGTGTTCTGTATAGATGAGGTGGGATTTATAAGACTCGCTCTTGCCGTTCCATCAACACTGTTCAATGAGGCTATTTAAAGAATTAAAAAATTAAAAAATCATTAACAGACCAGGATCAAATTAATTTTCTGTTAACAAGCTCTATTATGGATCCTTCGACGGAGGCATCTTTTAATCTGATCTGCACAACAGATCCAAAACATTAGTTTACCTAAAAGTGAAATAATCAATTTAACCCTGAAATCAAAAAATACTGTAGCCTACTTTTATTTTAGAAAATATAATTTACTATTTCCTAAGACCCCCTTGCTAGTATACAGTCTATGATAATTAGCCAATTCCAATTATTAAGCTCAGTGGCTCATTTATTCAAATTAAAAATATGGGCTCTTTCATTTTGGCCTGTTGTTCCAGGTATATAACTATGAGTCCAGGGGTGTCAAACTCATTTTGATCTGGGGGCCGCATACAGCTTAATCTGATCTCAAGGGGGTCAGACCAGAATACTCATTCCAAAAGTCCACTTTTGTCTTTGTATTAGTGCAAAGAATAAAGAAATTATAAAAATATTAACATTAAATTAATTGTCCTTTTACATTTTTACTCAGTTTAACATTTAAGTGCATTACATATTAAAGAACTGATCAGTGATTGCACGTTTTAAAACATTTATTCAACAAACTGTTTTGTTAAATACCCTGATGCATGCTCAATAATCCAGGTAGAGAAATCTAAAAAACTAAATCTGGGCTTCTGGACATACACAAAAAAAGTTTTGTTACAACCCTTTCCTGCATGTTAAAAATGCATCAAAATTTAGAAATGAATGAATTTTAAATCCATTTTTCACATCTAAGAAGCAACTGTGAACCCATAAATTGAGCTTTGAGCGTAGCTGTTTTATTACTGCAGATTTTTAAGAAAATAGCGTTCATTTTTTTTTTATAATTCAGATTCATCTGCGGGCCGACTAAGTCGATTTTTAAAGTCCAACTCTCCACTTATTATAAATTGAGATTCAATTTATGTCCTCAATAGATTAAAATTAAAGATGTATTTATTTAAGACCTGTCTGTGAGGGCTACTCCCTCCTTAGCACTTTGAGATTTCCATTAATGAAAAGTGCGTTATAAATTGAATTCATTACTATTATTATTATTATTTATTTTTCTTCAAACCCCAATCTATCCTCTTCTTTTATTCATCTGACTCCAAACAGTTATTAAAATCTGCACCTGCATCCTTTTACTTTTATTAAATGTTTCAGAACGAATAACCCAACTGGATGACTAAATTAAATAAATAAAAATAACTCCGACCTGTTTTTGGTTTTTCTAGAAATTATTATGCTCCTGTCTGCAGTACCTTTTTTCGTCCATCAGGGGTCTCCATTATACTCAGGCTCAGTGTTTGCCAGGTGTACGATAATTAGCGTATTTGTACGATAATTTTGCACTCTGTACGATGTACGATCAATAATCCCGACACAGGCCAAAAATACAATAATTTCGCCATTCTGTAAACGTGTAGTTGTGATCAGTTTTCATCAGCCTGTCACAACTGTCTGAGTTTTTTGTGAACCCTGAAGGCGTCTTGGAATTCCAGCTAATCGTGCTTTTCTAAATGTGACAGAAGACTTTCTGTAGAGCTCTTTGCCCCCAGACAATAATGCGTATTAATGTCTATGGTTCCCCCCAGTACTGACGCCACAAAGCTGTGAGTGCCTGTTAGACGCTACAGTATTCAACAATAGAGTGACTTATTTTGTTTATGATGGGTGTACGATAATCCTACATTTCTCACCTGGCAACCCTGCTCAGGCTGTACAGGAAACGACTGTCTTTTGCGTCCCCATAGTTGCCAAATCCGCTTATTTCAAGCGGCATTGGGCTTGTTTTTCCCTGGAGTCGCTTTCAAATTTGATCATCCGCTTGTGGCGGGTTTTTATTTTCGCTTCTTGTGGACATTGAGTCGCTTATTTGTGCTTGTTTTGAAGGAGCTGATCGCTTCTTTCGGTCTAGAGATCTGGCAACCCTGCCCGGTCAATGCTCACAAGACGTGTACATTCACTGGAGCTATTCACAAAAATACGTCTTCCAGATTGGTAATCCACTTTCTCTGCTTCTTATATTGGAGAATGTAAGTATGATGTGTTCGGTTCTACCTCCTCACGTCCTATACACAAATTATAAGACTACATCTCGTGAACCAGTCGGACCTAGTGGCTCGTTAGCTTTGCTGTTAGCTGCTAAGTTCGTCTACAAAACTAAATTTGGATTATTTGAAGTCGATATTGTTTATCTACACGACGCGCCACTGTACACTTTGTTAGCGAATCCGATGTGAGCTGTCTACCGTTACAAAGTTATAAGATGTCCGTTGTTAGGCATATGCTATGCTAACGGGAGGTTCACTGCAATTTTCCAACTTTCCCGTTTGTCTGTGTTATAACCTAAAATTATTGAGATAGAATGTCATAATCCTTTTTGATCAATCCTTCCAATTGTGACGGTTCATTCGGCCCTAATTAATTTATCTCGAACTATCCGCAAATATTTTATTTGTTTATTCAAAAAAACGTACAATCCTGAGGCCTTCTAGCCTGGTTAAAACCAGACCCTCGTTCAGAGCTGAGCTGAAGTTCTATTTTTTCATTTCACCCACATTCACACTGTAGAAAATGATCTAGTCCTGTTAAAATGGAGAAGTGTAAACCGTTTTAATCGTAATGTTTATTTTGTGTTTCAGGAACCCAGCACCAACTCCTGAAGAGGTAGAGAATTCGTTTGTTACTCTATTAACTGCTGTATCTAAATAAACTTTGTTCTTAACCTCAGCGCCTCAACGTTTGTTTCATATTTAATCTTCAGATAGCTTGTGAAAAGTTTAAGAAGAAAGAGCGATCCATAAATATGTCATACAGGCTAAAAATATAGTAATCATTATTTTCCTCCTTCCATTTTTGAATTCTTTAAAGTCCATGACTCACCATGTTTTCAAATTGCATCGCCATTATTTATTTGTTTATTTAAAAATAATACAGGAGCGTTTATTTATATTGTAGAGAAATAACGCTAAATGTGTTATTTCATGATTTCATGATTTATAGCAGATTTTTAGCAAAAGCTCCGGGAATATCTGCCCCTCTCTTTTTCTCTCCCCGTGGGTCGGGAGTTCAGAAGGTAGCCGCACAGCAGAGCTCTGAGCGCACGTGCCTCATGCTCTCTGGACAGAACCGAGCCCTGAGTCAACGACCAGAACTCCAGGGGTAACCGCAGAACGGGGAGCCAGGGAGAAGACGAGAGAAGCCGCGCGGCTCTTGCTTCTCTGGGCAAAAGCTGAGAGGCTTTGAGAGCAGCGAGCAACAGTCCGCAGGGTGTTATATCTTATTAAAACGTCTATAAAATAAATAAAAAATAAAAACAGAGCACTGGTCCAGTTGTACACACAAATGCACCAAGAAATATGCAGTTTCAACTCCCATTTTTTAAAGATATGTATGGGAACAATTAAATAAATAACAAGTAGGACCGTGCTTTTATTGAGGCAAAAAATATTGTGATATCAAGGTATTTTACTTAATAATTTCTGTATATAGCCTGTTTCAGCTTTTTCAGCTAATTCTACAATTTTAATCCAACTTTTCAGCCTAATTTAGCAAAACTATGCTCTTGTTTAGCTATTTTATTTTTTATTTTTTTTAAATCATTCTAATTAACTTAAACTGTTTATTTTCATTAGACCAGTGTTTTTCAACCTTTTTGGAGCCAAGGCACAGTGTTTTCACTGAAAAATCACGA
>JBBPBX010004474.1:59085-76574 GCA_038048925.1 Garcialebias charrua | reverse complement strand
AATGATAAACAAAAATAATAAAATGTGCTCTGTTATACATATGAGATTTCATCATTGTGCAGAAAAAGTGTTTAAAGCAAAATATAAAAAGGTGATTCAAGGTTTTAACGTGCCTGATTATTTTTAAGGACACTAATAAAGGATTAAAACAATGTTTTTGTATCATCCAGTCTTGTTACAATGAGAAGACATACATTTATTTACTGTATTTCTCATTTGTTTATGCTTTCTTTCAGTGAAAATGATGATAAAGACCGTCTGCAGACGTTACTCTACAGTTCTAACCCCGTCCTCACCTGGGTCATTTTGACACACCAGCGTGCAAACTGAGAAATACAGGGGCATTCATGCCTTCACTTCAAAGCATGCACATGCTGTGATACCATTAATTCTCCGTGTGCAGCATTTTATTCAGGCTTTACTGTGGCTAAATTTAGGTTTACAATTGTGCATCTTGTGTATGTGTGGCTTTTATCTTTGCCTGCAGACTCACTGAAACAAAGGTCTAAAGAAAGCTTCACATGGGTCCACTAATGTGGCAGTTTGTCTCTTTCTTCTTAAAGAAAATAAAATAAATACCCCATCTTACTCGTTATAATCATCATCATCCTGATATTTGATGACGAAACAAGTCTTTTCACTAGGAACATCTTTGAATGTTAGAGATCAGCCCACGACCTCAGCTAACACAAGTTTTAACTTACTGTATTTTTCAGACTATAAGGAGCACTGGATTATAAGGCACATTATGAAACATAACAATCAGATAAGTCAAACTTTATTCAACTCATTCCCAACAACCATATAAAATAGGGTTGAGGTCAGTAAGCACAACCAGAGTTAATACATAAGGTGCACCTGATTATAAGGCTCACTGTTGATTTTTGAGAAATTTAAAGATTTTAAGTGCACCTATAGTCCAAAAAATACGGTAATATTTGTGACTTGTGTTGGCTAAATGAGTCACAGAGAGGAATATCGCATCGATGACAAACATACGAAGGAATTTTGCGATGCTATGGTAGATGACAGAAAAGAAAATGGTCAAAGCGTCACTGTAGTCTTTTTGTGGTCATGTAATCCTGAGGTTGCAGGTTCAAGCCCAGGTTGTGTCAAGATGGGCACCCGGAGTGAAACAGTTGCTGAATATTTCACATATGAGTTTTCTCGTTGAGGCAACCTCTGAAGAAGGGAGCAGGCGAAAGATTAATGAAAAAAATTAAAGGATTACTTCTGACCTGTAAGAAAACTTTAATTTAAAGGTGAAGTCTGCAGTTTCTGTAGAACATCAGCACTTAGAAAAAATTTCAACAAGCAAAGCATTCTGATCCCTCCCCCTCAGAGCCATATATGGCTCTGCCCCCTTGTGGTCTGTTGAAATTCAAATTCAAGCTCTGTTTTTATTGGCTGATTCAAATTCAAGCTCGGTTTTTATTGGCTGGTTACAAACTTTGTTTTTATTGGCTGGAAAATGGCGGGTCACTTTTTCTTTTTAGAAATGCTTATTTACCACCTGGAGAAGCAAGGGGACAATATTTTTTTTTAAGTTTTTTTCAGAGATTACCTCTCTAACATCAATCTAGTGACAGAGTGAAGAAATATGTTAAAAATATATTGTTAGAAAAGTTACATATAGCAGCTTTAAAGGTGGAGTTTAGAGATTGTGTTATCTGAGTCAGGGGGATCAATAGATGGTGTCTTCATAGGCTCATTTTTACATAAATCTCTATTACGACATAAATTAACAATTTCACTTTTTTTGTCACTGCATTCTCTGTTCGATCTCACTCACTTTATCACCATGCATGTGAAATTGAATTAGTTGTAGCCAATTTGGAGTTTTCAAAGGTCAGTTATTATGGTGGCCATCTTGAATTGGGACAGTAAATTTAGTTAGAATAGAGTAAAATTTCAATATTCATTTCAAAACAACTCATGAACAAAAGACAAAACAAACTTGTACTACTAACAATAATGTAATATTTGTAATAATACATAGAAATTACACACTGAACAACTACATGTTGTGTCTGAAAAGAAGTCTGAAGAAGAATAAACTTGTCAATTGTCGGGGGACTTTTGGTCAAGGTTTATGGATGTTTTTAACTACAGTACTATGGCTGAGAATGTTAACTGCCCATGAACCATGTGTTTGAGTTACCAGAGAGTTCTTGTCTCTCTCAGAGAGAGCTGAACGAGGAGCTGATTTGATCCTGCATGTGCAGCTGTGTGGCCGAGGTCATCAGTGTCTGCCTGTGAGCCGAGAGCTGATAAGCTTATAAAAACAATTCTCACACACTGCCCGTGGCAGATTCTCGTGACTGGACTCCACGCATGTAACTTCTGTACATGTGTGTAACCTGTTGTGATCGTCTGCCCTTGCAAGTAAAACCAGTTATAAATCTCCTGCCGTCAAGTGTTGCTCCTTTGAGTAAGATGAACAGAGGATATTTTTTATCCAACATAAAATATCAACACTGTCCCTATTCAACCATGTTAGTCTCTTCAAACTTCATCCATAACTTATATGAACACGTCAATTCATTTTTACCTCTGTGCCATATAGTTCAACATGAACCAACAACTTTTTCCTCTAAATAATACATAAATACAGGGAGTCCTCGACTTACGGCAACTCGGACTTACGAACAGACTTACGAACAGTACAGTTGTACATTAAATACAGCACTGGTATGTGTTTTTAGATGTTTTTAGATGAAAGTGTGTTAGCTAACCGTTTGTAAACAAAGTTCTGTGCATGTTTATGAACCAGTATGTACGCTTGTGTTGAAAAACGGGTGTTTTGCGCAGCGCTAGCATACATTTTCTGACTTACGAACGAAAATCCGGACTTACGAACGCACGTGCTATGGGTTCCGAGCAGTGGCGGCTGGTGATTTTTTTTTTATGGGGGGGCGCCATAAATTTTTTTTAAGCATGTGTAGAAGTATGCATAATTATGTTTGTATACTGTAAAGTAAGTTTGTTCATGTTTTTATTTGTATATATCAGGTGTATCCATTTGTATAAAACTATCATTAATAAAACATGGTTCATCTTCACCTTGTTTGAGGCATCAGTGTGAAAAGAGAATGGGAGTGTTCTGCTTCCACTTTTCAATTTTTGGACAACTTCTATCATATTCTGTTATAATTATTTTAGTAATACAAGTTCATAATAAATAGAATTGTGAGGGTCCAGACTTAAATAAGGACAAAGGTGTTCAAAAATCCACCAAATAATTCAATTTAATAGTTCCAAAAATAAACTAACAAATAATTAAATTTCAATGAAAAATAAATCAAAAGATAATAACAAATTTGGGCCCAACTTAAACAGGTCAACTGAAGTCTAACAAGGAGGAATGATTCCAGATTAGATTTTAAATAACTGATTTATGGGGAAGAAAAATGATCTATTTTACTGTGATCCACCTGATGAGCTCCACCTATACTTAAGGCTGCAGTCAAGTCCTACTCTTCGCTGGAGCATTGATGCCTACTCATGGTATTTATGCTTCTAGCCAGTTTGTGAGTACAGTACTTTGAGAGACACTTACCTTGTTTTTTGTTGTGTTTCCAGTCCTCGTTTCCATCTTGGTCCTGGGTTCAGTTCTCTGCTCATCGTGTCTTGCCCTCCAACCACTTGCCTGCCTCATTTCGCCCTCTGGGATTCATCTCAAGGAACTAAGGATTTCTCTGTGACGTTTATCCTACTACTTCACCTGTGAGGAAAATAACAAACAAAACAAGATCAATCATCTTGAAAGAGCCTTCTGGTCAAGCCTTTTTGACAGTTTGTTTCATCTTCCAGGAAATCCAGAAGATCCCTGTACATGTGTACAGTATATAGACTTGCACTGTAAATAATAAACACTGTTACTTTTGCACCTCTTCTGTGTCGTTCTGGGTCTCATTACCAACTGGGTAAACCTTTGAAATCATAACACTATGACCACTTTATTGTTCTTTTTACATATTTTGTGCTAATTTCAGCTTACTTTTTTGTTGCTAGTTTTATATCTTTCAAAATATGAAACTTTCCCTTAAACATTATTCTCTTAAATCCGTTTTCTTTTTTATCTTGTTGAGATTTTAGCTACTGTTCTGCTACTTTTCTGCTACTTTTAACCAGTGGTGGGATGTAACTAAGTACAAATACTTTGTTACTGTACTTAAGTACATTTTTCATGTATCTGTACTTTACTTAAGTATAATTAAATGTGGGTACTTTTTACTTTTACTCCACTACATTTTACATGAAGTATCTATACTTTCTACTCCACTACATTTCTATAATGTGTTGAGTTACAAGTAACTTTCATGTTGCGATTTTTTGATTTGTTCGTTAGTTTGAAAGTAACCAAAGGTGAGAGGGGAGTTTGGCCACTGAATCACTGCAAAGTTGACAGGTAACATTACACCCACCTTCTAGAAATTGGGCCAATAATGTATGTTCTAGTATATATATGTCACTGAGCTGGGGCCACCCACAGCATCGCCAACACACCCACAATGGATTCCACCGTGGAGAATCAGCCAGAAGATATGCACCACCCATGGCTTTATTAAAAAAATATTGAAAGATTATTGAAAGACTATTCAGTACAGCAGGACAGATTCTCTCTCCCAAAAGAGACAGACTGGACAAAAAAATAATAATCTTCTGAACTTGAACAATAAATTCTTGCTGCAATATTAAAATGTGTCAGTTCATGGGACGTTAGGAGACAAGAGATGTTTCCAAATGACTCAACACTTGGGTCCAAGTTTTGCAAATGGTGTCAGGAAGTTAAAATATTGTTCACTATTGACCCATTACAAGGTTGACTAGACAGTATTTTAATCAGAGTTGATGACAAACTGGAGTTGAAGTGATCAATGTCTATTCCTTTGTTAGGTCTAATGCTCCTTTTTTCATCAGACAACTTTTACTTCAATGTTTTTACTGGTTTTATTTTGTGTTAAATAAAAAAATTCAGAGGTATAATCATTCCTCTTTCTTATTTTATTTAATGACATTTAACCTGCAGGTCATCCCTGAAATTCTGACGCACACAGAATCACAAGCCCAAGTGTGAACGGTGTCACACAATAAAAACATGCACTATCTGCAGCATTGTTCTTTAAACTGGAACAACACTTTTAAAGTATTACAGAAAATATACATACAGTACGCACACTTAATGATACTGTAGGCCATTGCGTTAGGTAATACATTCAGCAAGTACTTTTACTTTAATACTTTAAGTATTTTTAAAAGCAAATACTTATTTACTTTTACTTAAGTAAAAACATTAATGTGGTACTTCTACTTACACTAGAGTACATTTTTGTCTGTTTATTTGTACTTTTACTTAAGTACAGTGTTTGAGTACTTTCTCCAGTCCACCACTGCTTTTAACTAGCATTTTGATACTTTCAGCAAAAAAATTGCTACTTTTAGTGTTTTGCTACTCATCAATATTTTCCTCTTTTTGCTGAAGCTTAGCAGTTTAAGTATCTGTCTTTTAGCTACTGTCAGGAGATGTGGCAGAGTGAAGAAATATGTTTATAAAAAATGTTACATACTGAACCTTTAACACAGACACTCTGAGGAGTAAAACAGTTCATGACATGAGCTGAAGATGGACAGACAGGAGTCGTCTTCAGACATTCGGGTTCATAACTAGCAAATTTTATAATGTTGTACAGTACACAACATTAGCACATAGTAGCTACTGTTGACTGATCACAACACGCACACCACATCACGCACACAGATGAGATCTATGGAAGCGGATGTGAGACGAAATGAAAACTAAAATGGTTTAGCAGGAATGCTTTTTCATTTCAAAGCCAAGCTGCCTTTTTTGAGTCATAAATAAAATTAAAAATGAATAAACCAAACTGCATTTTCATTTTCTTCTTCGAGACTGCTCAATTTGTAACTTAATTAAAATGATAAGTAAAATAACATTTAACATTTAATTTTCAATATATGTCTTTGTAAAAAGTGGCCAAAATTCATTTTGAAATGTCAATTTTGAAAATTAAAATGAAATAGCAGAAATGCTTTTTCATTTCAGAGGCAAGCTGCCTTTTTTGAGTCAGAAATAAAATTAAGATTAAATCATTTTCATTTTCTAGATCAAAACTGCTCATTTTGTAGCAGAACTCCAGAGGAAACTAAGAGCAATTTGCATTTTCATTTTCACTCTGAACCGTGCTCAAAGTGTGACATTAATCAATCTCAGTTGGCAAATCCAAGTCCCGCCCACTGAATCACTGATTGGTTGTTTTAGCAGCAGGCGGAGATTTAGACAGGAGGACAGTGTCCTGCTATCACATGTACACATGTGGTGCGAATGACAATAAAGGTTCTCTGACTCTCACTCACCAGACTGTGACTTAGATAAAATCTTGGCACCTTCTTTTGAGGTATTGTCTTTCAAATTGGGTGTTTAACCAACCCAGCAGCAGCAGGACACTGTCCTCCTGTCTAAATCTCCGCCTGCTGCTAAAACAACCAATCAGTGATTCAGTGGGCGGGACTTGGATTTGCCAACTGAGATTGATTAATGTCACACTTTGAGCACGGTTCAGAGTGAAAATGAAAATGCAAATTGCTCTTAGTTTCCTCTGGAGTTCTGCTACAAAATGAGCAGTTTTGATCTAGAAAATGAAAATGATTTAATCTTAATTTTATTTCTGACTCAAAAAAGGCAGCTTGCCTCTGAAATGAAAAAGCATTTCTGCTATTTCATTTTAATTTTCAAAATTGACATTTCAAAATGAATTTTGGCCACTTTTTACAAAGACATATATTGAAAATTAAATGTTAAATGTTATTTTACTTATCATTTTAATTAAGTTACAAATTGAGCAGTCTCGAAGAAGAAAATGAAAATGCAGTTTGGTTTATTCATTTTTAATTTTATTTATGACTCAAAAAAGGCAGCTTGGCTTTGAAATGAAAAAGCATTCCTGCTAAACCATTTTAGTTTTCATTTCGTCTCACATCCGCTTCCATAGAGATCAGCTCAAACTTTGCTTAGCGATTCATTAAACTCACTTAATATTACTTGCTTACCTGTGTAGAAAGGCACCATTAATAATTACTGCTGTTTCAACGTCGCCGTGTGATCAGCTCTGAACAGAGATGGTCCCCCACTCCGGCCCCTCCTCCTCGGACCGGAAACACACGAACCGCAGCGATACACGAGACGAGTCCAGGCTCGAGGGCGACGGAAAATGCGACCTGTACAGTCCAATAGTTTTGGACAGATGGGACATAAACTGCGCATGCGCTTAGCGCTAGTTATAATTAGATTCAATGGAAAAGCCGTTAGCGGCGCCCAGCGGGGAACCGGAAGTACGTCACAATCAGAAAACGTTTTTTGAAACAAACAACTCATCATTACTCATAAAATATTTATCCTACACAACTAAAAACATATATGCATACATTTCGAAATATTTTTTTATTTTATTACATGTACAGCAACCCCTCGAGTTACGTCAGGGATAGGGACCTACGTGTGTGACTTAGGTCGATGTTGTCGTACCTCGCGGACCAAAAACACATGCCTGTCGTAGGTCCGCGTTTCTGACATAGGTCGCGGTTATACCGCTAACGGAGCGCCGCACACATATTTAATGGCATGAGACTGAACAAGCAGACATACTAAGGCCATAAACACGCACAGAACTGCACAATAAATAAAAAATATAATGTCTTACTTTGAGCCGGTGGCCCCGACTGCCAGGCGGACATTTGCGGCGAGCTCCCGGCCGCAGATGGATCCTCCGCGGCATGTCGGCTCGGTGTCTTCGCCTGTGTTAGCTGCTTTGTTAGCTGCTGTCGTTAGCATGTCGGGCGGCGTTGTGGCCGCCGATCGCGGGGCGATCCGCGGCTGCTCCTCCGGACCTGAGACGTCCACAGAGTTGACCGAGTGTTTCCAGCTAATTTATCCGTATGAGGCAACCCTGATCGGGCACACGGAGCCAGCTGACAGTAGACTCTGGAGCTCCATTGACCGCAGTACAGTTGTAAAATGGCAACCGGAAGTGGCGAGCGGAAACCGGAAGTTGCATAATACGATAAATTTCTAATCAAAACGTAAAATTAATATTTATACTTTATTTATAAAGCCATTTAAAACAACCACAGCTGCAACAAAGTGCTATACACATGAAATTAATAACTTTTAAACACACAAAAAAAAAAAAAAAAAAATTTTTTTTTTTTTTTTAATCATATTTTTATTAAATATGATAAAATCGTAAGTCTGAGTTGCCGTAGGTCGCAGGTGTCGTACCTCGAGGGTTACCTGTATTTCATTTTTATTAAAAAATAAATAAATCTTCAAATGGTGAAGAGCTGCAGGTTCCAGAGGGGCGGCGCCCCTAGCGCCCTCTAGTGGCGGCCGCCGCTGGTTCCGAGTTACGTCAAAAATCAGGTTACGAACGGTCCTTAGGTCCGGAACGCGTTCGTAAGTCGAGGACTCCCTGTAGTGCAGAAAATAAACAGCTAAATGACATTTTTAGGGTATTCTTTACAGCAAGCTGGTATTGTTTAAATAAACTGAATGGAAAACAAGCTACAGTGGTGATTTTTTATTGTTTTCTGCAGATTTATTCCTTTTCCCTCACAGTTTTGCCCAATTGAACTCCCTCCTCCCTCACTGATTTGAACATTTTTTGCTTTTGTGAACACTAGTGGTACTGAGGCTGGCTCACTTGATCATCATCCTTGTCTCCGTCTGAAGCGGCTGCCCTCTGCCCACCCTGAATATTTTGAGCCGTGACGTGTTTACTGACAGGAAGATGCAAGTTTTCACACAGGTGCTTCATCTGCTGGTCACTGCGACTATTTGTGGAGGTAAGCTGCGCCTCCAGAGCCACAGCACTCCGTTTTCTGTCCTGCTTTTTTTCTGACTCCCCCTCCAACGTCCTCTCTTGTTGACGAGCTTCTCCTCGCAGTGCATCTCTGAGAGAAAGAGAGGAAAAGCAGGTGTTTGCTTGTCTTTGTCACCTCCGACAACAAGGCATTTGGAAGTTTTTGGAACCTTTTTCCCCTCCGTTAAAAAAGTCAGATTAGACTTGAGCGGAGGACAGAAACAACATGCTGAATGTCCAGTCGTTGCTCTTTGGATGCCTGGCTTGTCTTGCTGTGACCTCTGTTGTGAACGCAGACGGTAAGTGAATCTTTTGTGCCATTTTTTCATTTAGAAAACAAAAAAACAATGATAACTAGAGAAAAAATTGTTTTATTTTGCAAAAACACAAGTGTGCATTGAAATGCATGTTATTGCATGATGAGCATGATGAAATTTAGGCCTAAAAGCCTTTGAAACCAATACAGTACATTAGAAGAGTCATCATTTCCTGACAGTCGTGAACAATTAAAAATTTAAATGGCTGTAATAACCTAATGTAAATTAGGTTGTTCAAAAAGAAGAAGACAAAATACTAATGGTTAATAATGTAGTTTCTTTCAAGCACGATTTCTCCAACTTTTTCAATGTTTGACCTGACTGAGGTGGGTTTTGATTTGTAGGTGAGGACTGATCCTTCATGCTCCTCTTCTCATTCACGTCAACAAAACACAGTCATGGTTGGGTATGAGAGGCAAACTATGACTGTTATTTAAATAACTGTAAAGCAAATTAAACATATAATTAAGTATATTGGCTTATCAATTTTTTAAAATGGTCAAACAAATAAATAGACACCAATGAAAAAAAATTTTTCTCTTATTATTTTAAAGAAAAACAGTGTTTTGAGTGTATTATTATCCATCCATTTTCTTTACTCGCTCCTCTTTGGTTGCGAGGGTCACTTGCGCCCATATCCAGCAGTTACTATGCAAGATCAAGATTATCTTAGTCGGATTTATATAATAATTCATCCTGTGGAGGTTTTTACCTAACTGAAGTGGGACTTGATGCTGTTTTGAACTCCCCCTCTATGTCAGAGCTATTCGGCTGGCTGTGACTTCAATGCAACCTGCAGATGAGTTCAAAATCTTGAAAGAGATCTTTAAACTTTAAGAATGTTTTAGTTAATGGAATCTCAGTCTCAATTTTCACATGTCAGAGTCAGAGAGGTTTAATTGTCATTTCAGATACGTACAAGTATTGAAACAAAACAGCGTTCCTCCAGGATCACAGTGCAACACAGAACAGTATGTAAAAAAAACAATACAATGCAGATACACAACACAACAGTACAATAAATACTAACAGACCTAGAATAAATGCAAAAAGACATTAACCTAATCTAGACGTTCTAATCTAAACAAGTAATTAAGAGATAATATTTATTTATTTATTTTATTTTATTTATTCATTTCCATTATAAAACACAAAAACAATTAAAAAACATTTTTTATACAAACTTAGAGAAGAAAAATTTCTTATCATATCTGCTCCTTCTTAACAAAATCAATTCAAACTATCAATTCAAACATAATCATCCATCATCAAATAATAATCATCCATATATAATACAGCAAAAATACATAACTCATCAAAATTTACCGTTTAGAATTCATTAGATATTAATCAACTTACCGTATATGTATCTTTTCAACAATAGAGACACATGTTGATTAGTACACGTGTGTGTGGTTCATGAGGTGGAAACATGTTCTGATGTGTGGTTAGCAGCGTAAAGTTTTTCTGTTCTTATAGCAGCAACGATATAAACTGTGTAATGTGCAAAACTGCACAATTTGAGCAGATTGCAACCACGTGCAAGTTAAAAGAGGTCACAAACAGCACAATGCAGTATATTTTGGTTGCATGTGTGTATGTATACAGACATCTGCTACAACAGGATTACCTTCCAGAACAGTGTATTAAGCAGCCAAGTGACATCGTTATGTCAAACACATGGTGCGTTCCTCCTTATTCATACCGGGAACAACCTCTGACTCATGGTATCTGTTTCCAGTCAACAGTCTGCCCAGAATCCTTTGCAGTTCACACATCTCTTTGGGATGCTTGCAGAGAGACTTGTGAGTGAGTGTGTGTGGGGGGGAATAAAATAAAGTTTAACGACGACACGTCTTTGCTTTAATCCGAGGCGTACAAATATCCGTGTTTCGTGTTAACATTGTTTAAACATCGGAACTAAATCAGTAAACACACGAGTCAAAAGGCTGTGCGCTCTTTCTGATAAACTCATCACATCAACGTGTGATCGCCTGGAACAAATGTATTTATTACTGGGGGAACTTTGATGATGGCGCACAGCCACTTTGTACTTAGTTTAACCACAATGAGGATGGATTAAGTGAGTTAATTCGTTATAATAAATGACACGAAGGAGACGTTCGACACGCATCGAACTCACTTTCAACCCAGCTGAGTTCTGCTCCGCCTCCTCTGGTTTGGCTCAAAGCGAACGGGACGTGGACGCTTCACCTGTGATTTCTGAAGCGTTTGAGGAGGAACTGGTTTGTGCAACCATTGTAAAGGAGAACTGGTTCTTAATGGATCTACGTGACGAAATAAAGGTTATTACTATCATTATGTTATGGAACTGTCTTTTGAATGAGTTTAATATTAACCATACCGTCATTCAGGGAACATCGAAAACAGTCAACATTTTTATTTTATTTTGAAACGCGTGAAGCTATGGCAAGGTAGAGATGTCAGAATTATATTTGTGTTAAATAGGAGGCATAGTGTTATTTTTGTTTTTGATATAGTTCCAATTGGAATATCTCTACTTTTATTACAAGAAAGTGAATCTTGAAATGTAATTTCTTTTAATTACACTTTAGGGTTCTGTTTACTGCATTTATGATTCAATACAGCAAAATAAACCAATTTAAATGATAGCAGATCATTGTAATTATTGGTTTATTTACTGTACATGAAGACTTTAATTGCCGGATGTCCGGTCCCAGAGCTCCCGGCTTTCAGAAACTGTGGCTAAACCACGACTGAGGAGGTCAGAGACAGAGAAGCAACATACCAACCTGTTCTCACACCTCACTTACCTTGACTGAGCTGTCAAAAGTAAATAAATAAGAATTTCCAATGAGGTGATGCAGTTTTTTTTCTATTTTTAAACTGTCATAACTAATTATCTCAAGATTCCTTGATTCTTGCTCAATAATCCAGGTAAATAAATCTAACAAGGTTGAGTCAGATCCGTCCAGAGGACCTGACTCAACCTTGTTAGACGTTATCTCAAGAATGTTATCTAAAAGTTACATTATTAAACTTTAAAGCTTTATTTGCTATTTTAGTTTTAAATGGTAAAATAAATAAGTTATTTCGCTGCACTTTAAGCTGCCGTAGTAGCCCCCATTGTATCTCAATAAGCCTAATTAAAGCTTAATATTTCAAAAACCTTATACTGTAAAGCACAAGCACCAAAAGTGATAGCAAGCATCACATGAACGAGTTTTACAATTAGAAATTATAATGGTTTTATTAGAACAAAATATCTCTAGTTTTCTTGCAATAATAATATTAATAATAATAATAGTAAAAGAGGGGGAAATTAGCATTTTCAATGCACACTGATAAATTTTTGGTGTTAAATACAATTGTGAGCTTTTACTAAATATTTAAAGTGAGTTGGTGACGTGCAAACCTTTAGTCGAAGTGCACAGATGGAAGTGCATAAAACCATTTGGCACCAGTCTTATAATTCCTGATGATTTTCCTCTTGGTGAGTAATATTTTTATTGCAGTTAAATTAAAAAAATCTAAGGAAGGGGTTGTTTGTGGGCAGCATTGTGCACAGTGTAGTTCAACTTCAAACATTTTCTGTATTTTTTCTTCAGATTTATCCTAAATATTTATGATATGTGTGCATGTACTGGTTTAACGTTTCTGATGGCATGAAATAAAGTTGGCAATGAAGAGTTATCACGCCTTGTTAACCATCAAAAGAGACAAATCTCTCAATTCTTCCTGAGTTTTGTCTCAACTGACTGAATATTTTAAAATCTACGATAATCCTTTGCCAACATTGTTAGATTATCTGAAAAAAATTAACTGTTTGTATTTTAACCCCCCCCTTTTTTTTGCAACAAAGAGAGTTTATTTTAATTTAAAACATGATTTATAATTTACTGCTTAATGAAATTAGATGTTTTGACATTACTGCGATGCTAAATTTAGTTTGCAATTGTATTTAAATAAGTGTATTTGTTTTTATTTTTCTGAAGCCTGAACAAAAATTAGCACTGCTCAGAAAAACATAGACTCGAATGAGCCTCATAAAAGGAGAAACTCAGTCCAGTTTTAAGGCTTTGAATTTCTGTTTAGGTTAGAACTGAACCGTAGGAACGTCTTAAAAAATAAAAAGTTTAACCGCTTTCATTTTGACTAGTAAAGAATATCAGCCAAAATATTTAGACTTAAATCAAATCTAGATTCCTCAAGATGTTCAGCTGAGCTATTTTGAGAACAAATGTCTCATTATTAAAGTGGAACTAAAGATAAAGAAGACTTTTATTTTGTGTTTTTTTGTATTTTTTACTTTATTCCTCTGACTTTTTGCTGTTTCTTCTCAGGTCGAGTGTTTGTTTTGGGTCTGAGGAACCTCTCTGGCGTTCTGGGCTTCAGAGATGCTCAGCAAGGATGTGTCTCGCAACACGCCCGCCTGGCATCAGTGGAGGAGCTCCAACACGCCGTGGCCCAGTGCTTCTTCTCTCAATGTGTCCGTGGGTGGCTCCACGGAGGTACCGTGGGGTAAGAAACCAAATGTTTGCTTTTAAGGGAGAGAGACTTGAGATTTTCGCAGGTGTCAAAGGTCATCGCGGTGCTCGTGCTTTTAGTCTGTGATGGAGGCTCCAAGAACGGATGAAAGAGAAAGGACGTAAAGCGAACAGCGGTGTGGAGGTGGATGTGCGGGAAGATACAAGACTGACACGTTTTAGGAGAGGTGGGGTGGAAAAGCAGAGAGGAGGAGACACAGAAAGACTTCTCTGTTTCCTCCTGGAGGATGAGGGAATTCAGAGCTGGGGTGTCATGTCGACAATTGCCTCTATTTACGCTCTTCACCTCCACGACGACACTGCTTTCATCACCAGACACCCAAACAGACACACTTAACTTGGACCCAGAGGAAGTCAGGGACTGACGGCTAAATGACGGGGTGTAAACTGTTCTTTGAGGGGTAATCTACACAGTAAAAAAAAAAATCCGTAAAAAAACGGAAAATGTCCTGGTAATTTTCTGCCAGTATATTCTCCGTTTTTTTTTTACAGATATTTCCGAAAACCCGAAAACGGATTTTTCCCGTAATTTAACAGTTTTTTAAATGTATAATTTACATAAATTTCTGTTAATCTAGGGTGCCAGGTAAATGGAGTCCTCTTTCGCGCTTCTTCTCAAAGGTCCTTGTTCCCAGGGTGCTTTGCGCGAAAAAAATAATGGAGAAACCCCTGTAAAAAATGATAACGGAAAATTCCTTCACACTTTCACAGTATATTTACCTGTTTTTTTTACGGATTTTTTTTTACAGTGTACTAATCCTTAATTTCAGTTTTGTGTGATTTAAGTATAGAGCAGCAGGATGAAAAATGCAAGGAGCTGTAGTGCTAATTATTCTAACTTTGACCAACTTAAGAAATAGAAAACTGACATGGTTGAGACATTTTATTCTTAAAAGCATATGATTTAATTTGGGTGAAGTAATCGTTTGATGTTAAAATCTTACCGTCTAAGAGTTGTGCTTATTTTAAAATGCTTCAATAAATTGTGCTAAAATGTGCAGAAAGCTCCAAAGATGTATCAATAAGTGTGTTCAAAATGTATTTAGGCAGATCATTTTAACCCGAGAAGACCAGCATAACACGTGCATCGGGTTGTAAAAACTTAACAAAGATTTAAGTGGAGTCAGAGGGAGGAAGAACACGGAAAGGCAAACAAGAATAAATTAGGTTGTGACAAAATGTGTTGTCCTGGAGTGGTCCAAACACAAAGCAGTAAATTAATCAGGGAACACTGGAAACAGGTTAGCAAGCATTTAGCTGTTACCTAATTCAATAAAAACAACACTCCTATCATTTTTTTATCTAACTAAATTAATAGGTTTTGGCTGACCAGGGGGTTTGTAGAATTTGTATCAGCAATCAGTATCTTACCTGTTGTAGGAAGTGACCAGAGTCCTTCAAAACTGAAGTTTTGACTGGATCACGATGGAGTTTCACGTCTTAAGTCAGCTCTTATCTCTAAATGTCATTGTGTCACTTTTTTTAAATATATTTTACTAACTTTTATACTTCTATTAATACAGCAATGTTTACTTAGAAGTTACTTAAAATGAAGATCAAGTTGACTGTGGTCACTTAACTGGATGTTTTTGTAAAAAAAAAAAAAAAACACGCTGCTGAGAGAAACATGTTCAGCTTAGTTTTCCAAAATAATTATCTGGCAGTGTAAAAATCCTTAAAGATCATTTGAATGCATCACTGTGGATTTTATTTATTTATTTAGATTATAGTTAAATCAGCTTTGGAACTGGGCCACTCTGACAGTAGTCACTGGGTTGATTCCTCTGTGAGAACTACGCTCGAAATCTCCAAATTGAGATAACTCAACCAAAATAAAAACATAAGACAATTTTTTACCACGCTTTATTTAATGTTAAATTTGTTTTTGTGTGTATCATGTACCATGCCCATCACACACCCTTCTTGAGCATCCCTAAATTTTAACGCAGCATCTCTGAAAAATTAAGAAACCATAATAATAATAATAATAATAATAATAATCATTTTATTTAAAAGCGCCTTTCAGGACACCCAAGGACACGTAACAAACCAATACAGTGCAAACATTATCAGGGACAAATTGAAATATAAAATACATAAAGATTATAAAATGCAAAATAATAAAAATACATTTAGTAAAGTTCGACTTGGGACCCGAAGGACGCAGGTTCGCGCCCCGGCCACTACACACCTTGGGGTGTCTATGAGTGCACAC
This sequence comes from Garcialebias charrua, assembly GCA_038048925.1. Classification (NCBI taxonomy): domain Eukaryota; kingdom Metazoa; phylum Chordata; class Actinopteri; order Cyprinodontiformes; family Rivulidae; genus Garcialebias; species Garcialebias charrua. The sequence goes on along the minus strand of JBBPBX010004474.1, from coordinate 60,634 downwards.
CTAATTCTCCAGCTCCCCGGGCGCTTTCTGGCTGCTCACTGCACCACCTGGTGGTGGTTGGGTTAAATGCAGAGACGAATTTCGTCTGTGTATGGGAAACATACACAGATGACAGACAAAGACATTATTATTATTATTATTAATGATAAGCTAGTCTAAAGAGATGTGTTTTCAGGGTAGTCTTGAACAGAGAAAGGGAGGTGGTGTTTCGAAGGTCTGGCGGTAGAGCGTTCCAGAGGTGAGGGGCAGAGCAGGTGAAGGCCCTGCTCCCCATGGTGGAGAGGCGGGCAGAGGGTACATGGAGATGTAGTGAAGAGGAGGATCTGAGAGAGCGTGATGGGATGGAGATTTGTAGGAGGTCAGATAGATAAGGAGGGGCAAGGTTGTGGATAGATTTGAACGTGAGAAGTAGAATTTTGAAGATGATGCGTGATTTAACCGGGAGCCAGTGGAGCTGCTGCAGGACAGGAGTGATGTGGTTATAGTAGGAGGTTTGAGTGATGACACGGGCAGCTGAGTTCTGGACCATCTGTAACTTGTGGAGAGATTTGTTGGGGAGGCCGTAGAGAAGGGAGTTGCAGTAATCGATACGGGAAGTCACAAGACTGTGCACCAGGATGGCTGTGGAGCGGGGTGTGAGAGAAGGACGGAGACGGTTAATATTACGGAGGTGGAAATAGGCAGACCGAGTAATATTGTTGATGTGTGAAGTGAAGGAGAGAGTGGTGTCGAGGATGACACCGAGGCTCTTGACCTGAGGGGAGGGGGATAGCAGAGAGTTGTTAAGGGGGACGAGAAGATGTTCTGATTTTGAAATAGAGTTTTTGGTACCAACAAGAATGATTTCTGTTTTGTTAATTGTTTAGTTGAAGGAAATTGTTAGAAAACCAGTGATTTAGCTCATTGAGACAGTCGGTAAGTAAGTAAGTAAGTAAGTAAGTAAGTAAGTAAGTAAGTAAGTAAGTAAGTAAGTAATTTTTATTTATAGTATAGCACATTTCCCAGACATGAGAGTCACAAAGTGCTTCACAGGAGGAAAAATAAAATCATAAAATTATAAAATCACAGAAATAAAATCATAAAATCATAGAGATACTATACAAAAATCACAGAGATACTATACAAAAATCACAGAGATACTATACAAAAAGGTAAAACATAACTAGCTCTAAAAACAATGTACAAAGTTAACCAAACGCCTGTCTGAAGAGATGAGTCTTAAGACTGTTTTTAAATGCAGCTGTTGACTCGGAGCAGCGTATTGTTATAGGGAGAGCGTTCCAGAGCCTCGGAGCCACCACTTCAAATGCTCTATCGCCACGAGTTCTAAAATGAGTTCTCGGAACTGTCAGCAGTAGCTTATTTGAAGACCTCAGAGTTCTAGATGGACAAAGAGGCTTCAAAAGGTCCAATAAATATTTAGGAGCCTCACCATGTAATGCTTTAAAAGTTAATAATAAAACTTTAAAATGTGACCTAAAATGAACTGGGAGCCAGTGTAGAGAGGCCAGAACCGGAGTGATATGAGCTGTTCTGGGGGTTCTAGTCA
>JBBPBX010004474.1:42555-53453 GCA_038048925.1 Garcialebias charrua | reverse complement strand
TTTTTTAACACAAATGTTATTTACTCATTGGGCTGAGTAATGCGCTTTTCTACAGTGGATTAATGAGCCCTGCATAAGAAATCATCTTTGTCCACAATTTCAGCAAAATGTCATTAAATATGAAAACAGCAGGACGATATCAGCACAGTTTCCAGGATCAGGGACAACAGGGTGAGTGGCTGGTGTGAAGAAGCAACACAGTCAAAATGGATTATGTATAAATATGTAAAAAGTCATCAGGTGGTTAACTGGAGTACCATATAGAAATTAGTCATTCAAAATTGTTCCAAAACCTTTAAATAGAGTTTAACATGAAAATTGGAAACTGTTGAAAGTTTTGGTCACTCTTTGTGCTTCTCTTCTCTACACGTAGACTTCATCTTTCACACTCCTTCACTAAGTTTGACCACGTTTCACCCTTCTTATAAGTCGGGAGCGTCAAACCTCACTCCTGTTTGTTTTTGGTGACTCTCAGTGCCAAGAATCGTGATCAGCGTCTCAAATTTAGCGGTAACAGGGGGTTTCATATTCAGGGATTTGTAGCATACAATGTAAAAACAATCCTAAAGGGCATGCAATATTGGTTTGAAGGTATCTTACAATTTATTTTCCATAAAGGGTATAAAAACCTTTAGGGGATATTCAGTCAGACTTTCAGCCTTGACCATGTTCTTCTTCTCCTCCACCCCCTCCTCATTGATCAAAACCCTTCCCTGTATGAATTTACATATTTTGGAAGTAGCATTTATTACAAAAATGTATCCCAAAATTGTAAACAACAGTTTGATGATCAAATATTGGGCATGTAAAGTTCAACAACAGAAACTTTGTAGATTTTTAAGAGTTAAATTAAATATAAAAATAAGCCTATAGAAACATGTTTAACACAAACTAAAATGTCTCCTGACAAGACATTTTCTCACAGTTTTTAAAGTACATTTGTTCATTAAAGAAATCCAAACTATGCTGTAGCATGCTGTATTTATTTACAAAGTTGCAATTACTTCAGTTTCTTTTATTCATACACTAGTATTTGACCTTTGTAGTGGACCTACCCAGGGTCAAACTAAGGTTTTTGAACTGTCCAGTGATGACCTTTACTGACCTCTCAGTAAAGCAAGACATTTACCACAAAATCATTCCATTAGTTGTAATCTGAGAATATAGTCATCAAAAGAGACTATTTCTATCTTTGATTTTATTCTAATGTAATCAAAAGGATAACTTTTGTCATTTTCATGATATATGTTATATGCTGTTATTCTTTAAATGTGAAACATCAATGTGTCATTTTCATGATATATGTTATATGCTGTTATTCTTTAAATGTGAAACATCAATGTGTCATTTCTGCAAGTGAAAAGGTGTCAAAGTTCAGCTAAAATGTCAAACTGACTTACACTGAAATTGTTTTTGTCGAGTTTAAGCTAAAACTCTCATCTAGCGTCTGAAAGTCTCTCACTCAGATACTTTTCCTAAACAATTTCCTTCTCTGCGCTGAATTTCACCTTGAATAGTGATAACAAGTGGACCAATGAAAAAGAGACAAGTTTCTCTCCTCTCTAATTCTCTTTTAAGTTCTAACTTTTGCGGAAACGCTTCAGAGTTTGGGGGAACTTCAAAGAGATGTGAACCTTTCCCAAAGAGCTGGGGTACGTTTGGTCAAGAGCTAACGACCTTCGTCTTCAGCTAAGGACTGATAACAGGCTGTTATGAGTCCACTTCGAATGAGCGTAAGCTCAAACTTTGTTATTCCTTCCTGGAATAAATTATCTTGAGCCAAAAAGCCACGACTGCCACGGCTTCTGCCGACGAAAGCGAGTATCACCGACACCGACAAGGTAAACACGTGTGGAGTCCAGCTTGGACTTGCGGGACCGACGACTCGTCAGTCCAAAGCTGATCACAGCTCTTTACCAGAACCGAGGCGGACGTCTTAAGGTAAAGGAGCCGCTGTTTGCTTGCTGGAGGTGTGATGATATCTTAGCTGGACGCGTATGGAAGAGTGTCATCTGGTTTCATAAATGCAAGATAAACTTCCTCTCTTAACCTCCCAATTCTTCTTAAATCTTCCTCCTATCTTTTTCCCTCAATTCTAAGCTGGAAACTATTTTAAGCTAAAGAGCCCACAGACTAAATATGTTAACATCCAGTATTGAAGTCTGTTGTGTTGAATTTAAGTGTGCTGACGTATTAAATTGAAAGAAAGTGAAATCATATCAATCAAGTGTAATGGTGTTAATTTAGTGATTTATTTTAAATAAATGGTAGTGTCGCCTGGCATACCAACTAAGTTAACGTGTCCATTGTCACTCTATAGCTCTGTTTATTTATCCATCATAAAGATCACAGAAATATTGGGTAAACTGAAAAAGAAAAGAATCCGTGAAATTACTATTCAATCTGAATAAGTAAATTAATTAAGGTAAAGAGGTCAGTATTAATATTGACCTCCTCATAATCCTTTACAGGACGAAAGACGAAACATTTCTACAATTTTTTTGCTTTGTTTTATTTTGTTTTTTGAATGTCCAGAGGACTAGACTTAGCTTTTTTAGATTATTTAATAGAGTTATAGGTCCTAAATTATCTAGAAGCGTTGGCTCTTTTGTAGGTTATGGTGAGCGAAAATGTGGAGCACAGTGAGAAAACCCCTGCCAATAAAAGTGCCTCCTGGTTGCGATACAGACTGCCTAACCGCAGGTACCGCAGAGGACACAAGGGACTGCTCATCCGAGGACGAGAGCCCGGTAAGTGAACCTTCAACTACAGGTGAGACAGAAGAGACTAGGGATGTCCCGATCCGATCACGTGATCGAAAACCGGGTCCCGATCACGTGACTTCAGACTCGACGACTCGGGCGTTACACACCGATCAGGGATCGGATATATATGTGTATATTTATTCTAAACACAAACGGGAATATTATATTAACTGTATGTTGAGTTACAGAGTCAAATTGTCTCGGAACAAAACATGCACAATAGTTTTGCAGCAGTGCCTACCGTAAAGCAGTGCCCGCTGTAAAGCGGTGACTGTCGTAAAAAAGAAGCGGAACGCGGCATTAACTTGAAGTGGAGGCAGCGATGTCTGTTGTGTGGAGATATTTTAAAGTGGATGACAAATGGAAAGTTCGTATTTCAAGAGAAGGTAAGGAAAAGGCTGCATTTAAACCTGATTAGGCACATCAGAAACAAACACCCGACACAATACACAGAGTTTAACCAGACGACGCAGCCGAAGACGAGCCAGCTCACGCTGCAAGAGACTTTATATTTATATTTAAAAACATACACTTCCTTCTGTGAAGCCACAGGAGGAGAGTTAAGGAGTGCTGTTCAGAAAAGCATGTTACTAGCCTTATTTTATAAAACGGACACTTTAAGTTTCTTATTTGTTTACATGCCTGCTCAGGTTCTGGTTCTGCTCAGGTTCTGGTTCTGCACAGGTTCTGGTTCTGCACAGGTTCTGGTTCTGCTCAGGTTCTGGTTCTGCTCAGGTTCTGGTTCTGCACAGGTTCTGGTTCTGCTCAGGTTCTGGTTCTGCTCAGGTTCTGGTTCTGCTCAGGTTCTGCACAGGTTCTGGTTCTGCACAAGTTCTGGTTCTGCTCAGGTTCTGGTTCTGCTCAGGTTCTGGTTCTGCTCAGGTTCTGGTTCTGCTCAGGTTCTGGTTCTGCTCAGGTTCTGACAGGTTCTGGTTCTGCTCAGGTTCTGGTTCTGCTCAGGTTCTGGTTCTGCACAGGTTCTGGTTCTGCTCAGGTTCTGGTTCTGCTCAGGTTCTGGTTCTGCTCAGGTTCTGCACAGGTTCTGGTTCTGCACAAGTTCTGGTTCTGCTCAGGTTCTGGTTCTGCTCAGGTTCTGGTTCTGCACAAGTTCTGGTTCTGCTCAGGTTCTGGTTCTGCTCAGGTTCTGGTTCTGCTCAGGTTCTGCACAGGTTCTGGTTCTGCACAAGTTCTGGTTCTGCTCAGGTTCTGGTTCTGCTCAGGTTCTGGTTCTGCACAGGTTCTGGTTCTGCACAGGTTCTGGTTCTGCTCAGGTTCTGGTTCTGCTCAGGTTCTGGTTCTGCTCACAGGTTCTGGTTCTGCTCAGGTTCTGGTTCTGCTCAGGTTCTGGTTCTGCACAGGTTCTGGTTCTGCTCAGGTTCTGGTTCTGCACAGGTTCTGGTTCTGCTCAGGTTCTGGTTCTGCTCAGGTTCTGGTTCTGCACAGGTTCTGGTTCTGCACAGGTTCTGGTTCTGCTCAGGTTCTGGTTCTGCTCAGGTTCTGGTTCTGCACAGGTTCTGGTTCTGCTCAGGTTCTGGTTCTGCTCAGGTTCTGGTTCTGCTCAGGTTCTGGCCAGGTTCTGGTCAGGTTGAGGTCATGTTATGGTATTTTAAGTTGAGCTGCTTATTTTAAATTAGACATTTATACTGTTGCACTAAACTTCAATGTGAAGAATTTTATTTTAAATCTTATTACTTGATTGTTCAATCTACCTCACAGAAGTACTCTGTTAAATGTTAAGGTAAATAAAATAAAAATGAAGGGACATCTGGATCTGTTTCTTTTTTTTCCCCTTCATTTTAAAAATGTATTTTAGAAGTATCGGATCGGGACTCGGTATCGGCCAATTCCTAAAATTAAAGGACTCGGACTCGGACTCGGGGCCAGAAAAACCTGATCGGGACATCCCTAGAAGAGACCCAAAAGTTGGACCAAACTCTGGCCCAACAAGAGAACCTCCTCTGTGAGCTGACACATTCAGCACTCCCTGACCACTGCCTACCACAGGTAGTGAAAGGTGTTGAGATCCAAGGATCCCACACCGAAGACGCTGTACTGTCCTCTGGGACAGGTAATTCGGCAATCAACCAAGCTTTCGATGAAACCTTGGTTCAAGGGCATCTGAGTCCAGAAAATGACAGTCATCCAAACGCTGACAGTCACTTGGACATCATTGTTGCAGATTACGAGGACCCCTCATCAGACAAGAAGGGGGCAAACTCACATTACCTACCACAGGTAGAGAAAGGTGTGGAGATCCAAGGACCCCACACCGAGGTTGCTGTACTGTCCCCTGGGACAGGTAAATCGGCTATCAGCCAAGCTTTCGATGAAACCTTGGTTCAGGGACATTTGTGTCTAGAACTAGTCAGAAATGACATAGTTTTTACAGACTCAAAGAGCCCCTCTTCAGTCGAGAGGTGGGAAGACATACACAACGACAGTGACCCGTCGCAGTCTGTACAATCAGACACACCTGCGACTGCGCCGACGGTTGTGACACACCTGAATTACACGGAAAGAGGTAAACGTAAGAAGATACGTTGGCCAAAACCTAAACGATTCCTGTGTACCGTCTTCTCTCAGCTGCGCGAACAGCTTAAACTAAACGGTGGCATCCTAACTTGTGCCCATGGACGGACGTCCTCACCTGTGCTCGTGGTCCCCCATGACCAAAGGGGGGTGATGTTAGGCCATGCCAAAGACAAAGATTTGAATGTACACCTCAGAAACACTTTTGCTTTCGCCCAGAAAAACCTGGAAAGATCCGCTGAAGGACGTAAGGCGTACTACGACCAGAAGGCCTCTCACAATGAACTCCAAGTGGGAGACAGAGTCTGGTACTATACGTTCGCCCCAGCAACCGGGAAAGGAGGGTCCGAGACCGGAACTCTCGCCCGCAAACTAATGCCCAGGTGGACTGGACCTCATCTGATAACAGACAAAGTGTCCTCAGTCGTCTACGAAATCAAAATCAGCAAAGGCCGCAAAGAGCCAATTGCTAAATGGGTACATCGAAATCAGATCAAACCTTACAAGGCGTTCAATGACTCCACAAAAGACAAAGATCTCACAAACTCACCGACTTCATGGGATAATAAGGTCGTCCAAACACAAGTTAGTAAATAAACTAATCAGGTTTAAACTACCGTATTTTCCACCCTATAAGTCGCATTGTCCAATTTGAACTTAGAAACGCTAAGCCTAAAACCCACAACAAAAAACTAACCTTAACAACCGTTTAAATCCACGAGATTTAATTTGACCTCGGTCATAAAGTTGAGACCTGTTTTCTTGTGTGTTGCACTTTGGAATCTGACGACAAGAGTGTGTCGAAGCAGTGAAACGTTGTTTCCTTGTTGTTTAGTCATTACTGTTGTCGTTAGTTGAGATATTGTTTTGGTTCTGAACACTCCCAGCCAAAAAGGTTTTGTATTAACATTGGTTAATGAATGATATGGATTTAACTATGCCAACATGCAGTTCGTTTTGTTAAATCTCAATCGTCGAAGAGTCAATGTAGTTTAAAGCTACTCAAGGTACAATAAACTACACTGGTCTCACAATTTCTAAATTGAACCGATTCGATCGTTTCTATTCTAGATTATCTATTCATTTTGATGAGTCTCGCCATAGACTTCAAAATTTATTAGGAATACCAAATCCTACGTCGTTCGTCTAAAAGACAACAGACATTTAGATCAAACTATATTTCATTTTTCTATTTTAGTTTAACCTAAACTAAGTAATGAATGGAGGAATAGTTTGGAATTAGAGGCCTTCGTTACAGAAGCCCTCCAAAATTTTATAGGTATAGATCCCTATATCTAATTTTACAGAATTGATCCACCCCTTAATTGGTAATTGTAGCTGATCTAAACCATGATAGCTTACATACCAGGTGCATATAGGTAGGGCCTAATGTAAAATCCCAATCATAAGCCCACCTAAAAAACCACATAATTGCATGACACATAGAACCAGAGTGGCACTGACTGGAAACCAACCAGCCAACAACCTTCGATGTGGGGACCTGCAGCTCCAACGCTTGGTCTTCAACCTTCATCCAAGGGTCGCCTCCTCTGCGTCAATCGAGGGATCCCCTCTACATGCTGATTATGAAAACAATTGTTGCTGATCAATCAACAAAACTAATCGTTGTGGAATTACCGCTGTGGATTATAAGACTTTGTTTTCCAAAGGATCACAGACTTTGTTTTCCAAGAGTTAACAGACTCAGTTTTCCAAGGGATTAAAAGCTTTTCGCAATGGGATTACCTCCGAACAGTATGGAATTTCCAAAAACTTTATGGGATTATAATTTTTGATTTTTCTTTTCCACTTGCTGGATTACTTCAAGATCAGAGACAGTTCAAGGTTTCCTTTCGTGTTGGACCCCATCCCCAAGGACTGGCGATGGCTTCCAAAAGGGGGGAGATGTAGTGGGCATGACCATGTCCACTTTAAGACACCTGTGTACTTTTGAACTGTTCCAGAGATGACCTTTACTGACCTCTCAGTAAAGCAAGACATTTACCACAAAATCATTCCATTAGCTGTAATCTGAGAACATAGTCACCAAAAGAGACTATTTCTATCTTTGATTTTAGGCTGATGTGATCAAAAGAATAACTTTTGTCATTTTCATGATGTGTGCTTTTAAGCTGTGTTAGTCTGCAAGAGTTTGGAAGGAACGAGTTAGTTCCTGAAGAGTTTTCTGGGAACTTCAAAGAGATGTGAACCTTTCCCAAAGAGCTGGGGTACGTTTGGTCAAGAGCTAACGACCTTCGTCTGCAGCTAAGGACTGATAACCTGCTGTTATGAGTCCACGTCGAATGAGCGTAAGCTCAAAACTTTGTTATTCCTTCCTGGAATAAGTTATCTTGAGCCAAAAAACCACGACTGCCACGGCTTCTGCCGACGAAAGCGAGTATCACCGACACCGACAAGGTAAACACGTGTGGAGTCCAGCTTGGACTTGCGGGACCGACGACTCGTCAGTCCAAGGCTGATCACAGCTCTTTACCAGAACCGAGGCGGACGTCTTAAGGTAAAGGAGCCGCTGTTTGCTTGCTGGAGGTGTGATGATATCTTAGCTGGACGCGTATGGAAGAGTGTCATCTGGTTTCATAAATGCAAGATAAACTTCCTCTCTTAACCTCCCAATTCTTCTTAAATCTTCCTCCTATCTTTTTCCCTCAATTCTAAGCTGGAAACTATTTTAAGCTAAAGAGCCCACAGACTAAATATGTTTAACATCCAGTATTGAAGTCTGTTGTGTTGAATTTAAGTGTGCTGACGTATTAAATTGAAAGAAAGTGAAATCATATCAATCAAGTGTAATGGTGTTAATTTAGTGATTTATTTTAAATAAATGGTAGTGTCGCCTGGCATACCAACTAAGTTAACGTGTCCATTGTCACTCTATAGCTCTGTTTATTTATCCATCATAAAGATCACAGAAATATTGGGTAAACTGAAAAAGAAAAGAATCCGTGAAATTACTATTCAATCTGAATAAGTAAATTAATTAAGGTAAAGAGGTCAGTATTAATATTGACCTCCTCATAATCCTTTACAGGACGAAAGACGAAACATTTCTACAATTTTTTTGCTTTGTTTTATTTTGTTTTTTGAATGTCCAGAGGACTAGACTTAGCTTTTTTAGATTATTTAATAGAGTTATAGGTCCTAAATTATCAAGAAGAGTTGGATCTTTCCCAGGTTTAGTAATGAGCGTAATAATACCTTGTTTCATGGTGTGTGTTAAACAGCCAGTGTCTAATATTTCTGTAAGCATTCCAAACATCTGGCTTCTGATATGAACCCCAAAATGTTTGTAAAAATGACTTGTCAGTCCATCACAGCCTGGAGCTTTATCTATGGATAAAGTACAGAGAGCTTCGTCCAATTCTTCTATGGTTATTTCTGCCTCACATCTCTGCTTATACTGGTAATTGTCATCAATTTTATGAATCAAATGTTGAATAGAGTGATTGAATGTTTCTGCCATATGAATATTATATGAGGAAGAATATAAATTGCTGTAGAAGGTAAAGATTTCTTTGGATATTATTTTTGAGTCTGTGTATGGTTTATTATCAATTTGCAAGCACTTTATCCATTTCTTTCTTGTCTAATTTTTTCTAATCTACAGAAATATGTTGTACTTTTCTCACCATCCTCAATCCACTTAGCTTGGGGTCTTCGATAAGCTCCCTTGGCTTTTTTAGTATAAATATCATCTAGATCAGACTGTAGAATTTTTCTGTGCTGTTTGTCATCATCATTAAAAAACAGTTTAGTGCAGATGTGACTAAGCTCTTTAATGATTTCTAAATCCTTTTTCTTATTATGGATAGCTATTATTTTACTGTGTTTGATTGAGATTTGACAGACTTTGAATTTAAAGAATTCCCATTTTTTTCTGTGTAAGAATTCAGATTTTCATCAGTACAAATTAAATTAAGGTTCTCAAGAATTTCGTTATCAAAATTTTCATTTGCAAGAAGGGTAGGATTAAACTTCCAGTAACTTCTGTTATAGGTTTTCTTTCAGTTGAGTTGTGACACTGAGTTGTATCAGGCAGTGATCAGATAAAGGTGCAGGTGAAATACCAACATCCACACTATTTTGCATTATATTATCTGAGACTAGCCAAAAGTCAATATGGAATTTAGCTGAGCCGTCAGGTTTAAACCAGGAAAATGACTGTTTTAGCTGATTTGCTTCTCTCCGAGGATCTACTAGGCTGAAATCTAAACAAAAGTTATGTAAAACTAAATTTATATGATGAGATTGGAATTTAGAGGGTGATCTATCAAGCCATTCATTATAATAATAATAATAATAATAATAATAATAATAATAATAATAATAATAATCATCATCATTTTATTTAAAAGCACCATATTACACCATATTGAAATCCCCTCCCAATATAAAATTGTTTGTGGAATATTTTTGAGATAGTTCTTTCAGATGACTAGTTATTTCGGTCAGTAAGGATCTGTTCTGGGCAACACTGTTGTAGCCATAAACATTACAGAGGATCAGAAAGCTGTTTTCCATTTTGAGTACATAGATTATCCAGTGTCCTAGATTGTCTTTCCTATGAGTTTCTAATTTGTTCAGAGAGTTTTGAAATTGTACAGCAACACCAGCAGATTTGTTAGTACCGTGAGACATACTTTTTTTTCCTCCATTGATTAGACCAAAAATTCTCATCTGCTTCAATAGTGTGTTTATTGTAAAAATATGCAGTTAGCTTTTACATTTTTACAAAACAGAAATATTGATTTTCTTTTAACACTATCTCTCAAGCCCCTAGTATTTAAAGACACAATTAACAGAAAAACAGACATAAAAGCACCAGAAAAAAAAAAGATACTAAAGCGAAGGTAACTGAACTTGAAGTGCTCAGGTAAAGCTGTTGGTAATGATGAAGCACTAACTCCCTTAAATTGAATTTACATAGAACAGAGCACTTGACCTCTAACCAAAATTCGTGAATATTACTTACCAAATACGTTTTGTCAAACATGTGAACTTTGAATCTGCATATTAAATTTTTTGAACAGTCTTATTTACTTATTTAGCCTATATAACCAACAGGCATTTTAGAAATAGATAACAGAATAACTCTTATTGAACCATAAGCTAACTAACACCTTACGTTGCTACAGTTGTGTGTGGTTATTAAAATTGTATCTTAAGTCAATCAGGGAATACCCGAGCTCCGTTGATGTAGCCGAAATGTCCTCGGTAGTAGACATTTTTTCCCTCGCCTCTGGCTTGTTCCATTTTGGGCCAAACTGCAGCTCTTGCATCCTGTCTTGTTTGCAGAAATCTTGTTTGAATAATATATATATAGCTCCTTGCACGTCTTGGAATCTTTGGTGAGTTTCCAGAAGGCATCTCGGTGGTGTCTCATGCTGAACTGAATTAGTATTTGGCGGTATCGTCCTTCTTCTTTTTTTCCCCAGACGATGCACGGTGTCCACTGCATTGCCAATTGATGAGGCCCAATGTGGCGCAATCTTAGTTAAGATATCAAGAACTTCTTTGCGGGTATCTTCATTATTTCTTTCTTTCAAGCCCTGGATTTTCAAATTCCAGTGGCGTTTATAGCATTCT